>JAVJHY011875166.1:0-34154 GCA_035593235.1 Phascolosoma agassizii
GGTGAATTGTGTAACAAGAGAGGGTGCCCTGGGGTACGAGGTGAATTGTGTAACAAGAGAGGGTGCCCTGGGGTACGAGGTGAATTGTGTAACAAGAGAGGGTGCCCTGGGGTACGAGGTGAATTGTGTAACAAGAGAGGGTGCCCTGGGGTACGAGGTGAATTGTGTAACAAGAGAGGGTGCCCTGGGGTACGAGGTGAATTGTGTAACAAGAGAGGGTGCCCTGGGGTACGAGGTGAATTGTGTAACAAGAGAGGGTGCCCTGGGGTACGTGATTTTTTTGGCCCGACCTAGAGCTGATATACATGGATGTGGCTTACAGGGAAGTAAGTCCATGAAGCAAACACTCTTGAGTGTCTTTAGGTTGCGACTGAATCAAGCAACCTGTAGTTATTAGCTTTAGTAGTTAGCTAAAAACTAATAGCTGTTAGCTGTTAGCCAGCTATAACGCGACATCAGCCAAGCGCTCATAAATATGATCCTGCCAGCTGGTACTAAGCGACTCGGTCACTTCTATAGACTGCGCGAAATCAACATCGAACAGTTTCTCTTTAAGTGCGTTTACAACATCTGGATTTGAAGTACCTATATTCAGCTCTTTGTTTACACGCAAACTCATTTTGTCGAAATTCGCAGTACCGAAACAAGCCCAGCCATCATAGATAGCCGCTTTCACATGGGACATGCTGGGGTAAATAAATACCCTGATACCGTGCCTCAGCATGGTATTTACCGCCAACACATTACTTCTATCCATGGGGCCATTATCACCACGCGAGGGTAATATCACACGCACATCAACTCCCCTGCGTCTCGCTTTCACAAGTTCGTAGAGCATTTGGTCATCCGAGAAATAGGCATTTTGTATGTATATATATTTACTTGAATGCCGAACAGCAGCCAACTGTGCTCGATAAATTTCAGGTTTGTGCGGCAAGGTATACAACAATCGCAACGGGTAGCCCTTAGTTTCTGACCTACTCAATTTTGCTTTATTTGTCTGTCTACTCAGAAATGAAAAGTCACCCAAAATTCCACTATGCTGCCAGGCTCTTTCTGCATCTGCTTTAAGCTGATCGACAACTTCCCCGTTAACTTCAAACATCATATCGTGCCAATCATATCGATACTCGCGACCGATATTCATACCACCGACAAAAGCAGTATCTTCATCTACAAGAATCACTTTCGTGTGATCCCCGACCAACCATGGATTATTCAGTTTTCTCACCTGAACTTCAGAGCCCTCCTCAAGGTAGGATTTAATAGAATGAGGCGACTGGTGATACATAGGTAAACTTTCTGGGCTCACCATTCCACCAGAAATGGTTCCCACCCCATCATAGAGAACACGCACGGGTATAGATTTAGATTTACGCTTCAGTAAGTCTGCAATTTTAATTGCATAGTCATCATTATCAAATATATAGGTACGCAGTAATATTTCACTTTCAGCACTGTGAACAGCCTCCTCGAAGCGGGTAAAAAATGAATCGCCATCAATTAGAAGCTCAATCGTACCGGTATCTGTAGACGGCCCAACAAGGCGATCGAGTGTTTTTTCCCACTGCACTAGATCCATCGCTGGAGCATCAGACAGATCAGGGACAGGCGTTCTATTTATCATAGGAAAAGCAACAAAATCCAAAGTGGAATCTTTGATAAAATCAACTGACGTGTTCAACACTAAAAAAAACAACGACGAAACCGAACTAAATGGCCTTAGTAACAGATTCCTTGTATGACTCTTCGATAAATGCCGACTCGCCTTATTAATATTATTAATTCGTCTTTGAAAGTCGCCTTGTTCAAAAGTATTATATTTGTTATTCAACGCTACATTTTTGCTCGGAGTTTGCAGGTTTTTCTCGCCATCAAAAACAGGTAAAGTACACGCCGTAAGAGATACAAGCAGCCCCCCCACTACCAGAACATACTTAACAACGCCGCATATGTTCTTCATTACCTTACACTCGACTCGGTAGCCGCCACTTCAACAGACACACTCCTGGTAAAATTTGGCAAGATTAATTCATCCCCTACGCTTAAAGTATCCACATCCTTTGTTTTATAATCCGTGCGCATATACACACCCAAACTGTCTGTCGCATGCAGGCTACCATGGGTACCCCAACGTCCGCCCAACACGGAAACGGCCTTAATTATTTTATTTGAGTGTTCGTAACCAGGTTTGAGACTGACAACAACCGCGGCTGGACTTTCTACCGCCCCATAAAAGCAACGATATATGCGCAATATAGCGTTGGGATAATGGTGGGGAGCGGTCAAAAGCAATAAAACTTCCTGCTTCATACAACCGGGAAAAAGAGTTATAAGACCATAAAAAATATCGTCATAACCAAGCGGGTCCCCCGTGATCATTTCATACCGACCACAATCATTAAGCTCGTTAAAATAGATGTTCGCCTTGCCTTTAGAATTCAATACCGTCACGCCTTTCAAGTACGAATTCTGTTCATTAGCAACGCTTGGGTACATAACTAGATCAACCCCTTCAATACCCACTAGGCTTTCGGCAATTTCAGGAGCCACTTCAGGATCTGAATAAAGCGCCAGATAACTAACGACACCCGCCACAGTAACAACAACACTTTCTTTATTTACCAATGAACCACCTACGCTTAAACCCTTCTTCTTTAACTCTGACTTTACATTTATAAGCTTTCCCTTCATTAAGGAATTACCATGATCGGAAAGGATTACAATTTCTAGATCGTCACCCGTCCTATCAAAGTAATCCTTTTTAAGGGTGGCCACCTCAGCATCGATAAACGTTAAGAACTTGTGCAGGCCTTCTGGTCCGTAGCGATGAGCAATCGCATCACTGCCGGAAACATACCCATAAAAATACTCTGAACCGTCACTCCCCCAAAAACTATCCTTCAGTTCTTTCCATTCGTTTTTTGCATTTCGATAACTGCTTAAATACAACGACATAAGATGTACCTTGCCATGAACAATCGAATCGAAATGCCTCTCAAACTCTTCCAACCTGAACATTTCACTGCCCAACCCACCTATGACTTTATTTTTTTCTCGTGAGAAGTAAACTTGTTGATAACCCTTGATATCGGGCATCCTAAAAATTTCAGTAAATGCCACATCTGTCATTGAAGGAAAAGAACTCACCATCCTTGAAGGCGGATAGAAACTTTTAAAATAGCCCTGTTCATACATGGAGACCATAAACTGGTACGGAACTCCATCCATCACCAACACCAAAACACGGGGCAGAGCTTTATTCGGCAGGCCATCATTCGCATGTGTTTGAGCACAGGAAAACGCAACAACCACTAGAAAAAGTACTAGCGTTAACGCCCTATTATTTTTTGATATAAATAAACATTTCATACATCACCTTCTCTCACCCATAAAACCAATTGGACACACCACTGGTTATCTCTGGTATAAACGTAACGATCAGAACAACAGTTAAATTGATTAAAAAGAACGGTACCGAAGAACGAAACACATTGACCAAGCCCTCCTTGAATCGAAAAGATGCAAGATACAGATTCATACCTACAGGCGGCGTTAGATAACCCAGTTCCATATTCACCAGAAACAAAATACCAAGATGAACTGGGTCCACCCCGAAGGCACTGGAAACAGGTACTATCAGAGGAACAACTACAACAATGGCTGAAAATATATCCAGTAAACAGCCCGCCAGAAGGAGAAAGAAATTCAACGCGAGAAGAAAAACCCAGGGCGAAGTTGTCACCGACTGTATCCACTCAGACGCCAGCTCAGGAACATCCTGAAAAACGAAATAACTGGCCAAGCCCATCGCCGACGACAGAATAATA
Source organism: Phascolosoma agassizii (assembly GCA_035593235.1). NCBI lineage: Eukaryota > Metazoa > Annelida > Sipuncula > Phascolosomatiformes > Phascolosomatidae > Phascolosoma > Phascolosoma agassizii. The sequence goes on from JAVJHY011875166.1 coordinate 3,831, forward strand.
ATGACACCGCCAACCATCACCGAGCACTCCTGAAGCACAACCCTTAAATCTCTACGAATGGTCAAGCCCTTAAGCACAAAAAACTCAACAACAAGGGTATAGAGTGCTGAAAATGCGGCCACCTCTACTAGGGTCGCTTTACCCGAAAATATTCCGTAGATCATGATGACAGGGAGAGAAACATCCCACTTTGATTCAATCAACGCATCAACAGCCTGCTTTACATCAAACTTTTTGACGCTCACATCACTGCGTTCGGCGTTATAAATGGCATAGATACATACTGATAAAATCAATATGACGCCCGGAACAACGCCTGCAACAAACAGCTTATTAATCGGTGTATTTGCGGCCACTCCATAAAGGATGACCAAAAGACTGGGCGGAAATAAAACGCCCAAACTGCCAGATGATGTTATGAGTCCAATCGAAAATTTTCTTTGGTATCCCTGTTTTAATAGCACAGAGAACATAAGGCCACCCATAGCCAATATGGTGACACCAGAGCCACCTGTAAACGTGGTGAAAAATGCGCAAACACAGATCGCGGCTATTGCCGTACCGCCCGGCATCCAATCGAAAAGTGCACGAAACAATCGTACCAGCCTGGTGGAACCACTCCCCGCGGCCATTACGGCACCCGCCAAGGTAAATAGAGGGATGGTAGGCAAGATAGGGTTTGCAGCTATGCGGTAGGCCTCAACGGAAACCGATGCCAAAGGAATATCAATTGAAAAAAATAACAGCGCGGCGAGGCTGCCCAACGCAACAAATAACGGAGCTCCCGCCAAAGTTGCGATGAAGATGGCAATTAAAGCTAGAAGCAATAATAAGTCAGAGTTAAATTCCACAAAATAACTCAGGCTAAAAACTATAATGGCCATCATGAAAATAACTCTGCCAACACCGGACTTGAGCAACTTCTCTGCAAAGATCAAAGACAGTAACAACAAGCTTAATGGCATCACGGCCTGAGCCAACCACAAGGGAAATCCACCACCGAACATGGATAGCGACTGCCTTTCTGACAACACCATCTGATACGCCGCCACTGCCAGAACTACGCACGTGAAAGTCGACAATCCGTGAGCCAAACTTTTTGCTAAATCTCTATTCCTACCGGTTAACAACCCTGTAGCACTGATCGATATATGCCGCCCTTCTATTGCCGTTATCACCGCCCCCATAAAGCCAACCCACAAGGTTCCATGACGTACATAGTGAATGGAGCCAGAAATACCCTGATCGAAAAACAAGCGCAGTAAAGTTTCAAGTACTGGCATAACGACCATCAGCAGTAACACGCCACAGGTGATCGTCGAAACAAGCACCTCAAACTTCCTATTAAATATAGACGGGACAATCATAATATCTCCAAAAATACGCTTTAAAAGTCTTATTTTTTGGCCGTCATCATTGACCGAAATTCCTTGCGTAAACGCATCACCTCATCAAACATTTCACTCGGCACAACAGCACCACGTATTTTGGGGTAGCTGCGCTTTACTGTTTCATTCCACTCCCTGACATCTCGGTCATCGAGCTTCACAATGGTGAGACCACGCTTAATCATGGCGTCCAAGGCTTGCTGCTCTAGATCCCGGACTTGTTGCTGCAGTACAAGGCCATCTTCATAGGCGATCTCTTCAAGCTCCTCTCGAAGTTCGCTAGGTACTTTCGCCCAAGCACGCTGTGTTACTACTGTAGCGCCCGTTAAAGGTGCCCATTTAAGGTCAGTCATGTAGGGAGAGAACGGAAACCACTGATTCGCTAACGCAATCAGTGGCGGAGCCTGATAAGCCGTGATCATGCCGGTTTGAAGTGCCGGCATTATGTCGGTTGATGACAAAGACATGGTATTAACGCCGAAGTCCTGCCATAAATCTTCAGCGTCACTTGAATCACTACTGGACCAGATAAACAGCTTCAATTGTTTTAAATCTTGGAGTGTTTTAACGGGTTTTTTAGAAAAAAAGTATACCCATCCAGCTTCACCCCAACTTAAAACCTTAAATCCCTTTTTCTCTAAGATAGGTTCCACTTTTTTTGAGATTCCACTGTGAACAAACTCCATTTCAGCATTGGAGGTAAACGCCAACGGAATATGCAGTGCTTTTGTTCTTTTATCTATTGTTGCTAAACCGTTACTGGAGATTGTCGCGGCATCCAGTTGCCCTACCCTAACGCGCCGCATGATGTCACCTTCATCCCCTAGAGTTCCGGCATATATTTTCAACCTAACTTGTCCTTGGGAAGCCCTATTCCAACGCTGATCAATCTCTTTCAGATAGTTATGCCAAATTGAATCTTTGGGTGCGACTGTGGCTATTTTTATGACGACCTCTGCTCCCACTGAGGCACAATTTAAAATAATTAAAAACGCTGTGACCATTCTTAGCCAAGTTGTAAACATGATTTAATCCTCCAGAAAAAGCCTATCGGTTCGAGAAAACAATGTCCTAGCACGCTGCTGCGCGATCAAATTCGCCAATCGTCTGGGTGGATTGGAATTAACATCAAATGCCAGAGCCTTGCTCAGTAAGCCTTCAAACTCACTGCGATTCTGCTCCTTAACCGCTACAGACTCCGCCATAGAGACTAGGGGAGAAACCTTCCTGCCGTCAGATATTTCCATTGCCCTATGGAAATGCTCTCTAGCCTCCGAGGTACTACCGCCCTGCAGCTCTGAACGACTCCCCTGAAACGCAATCATCAACTCATGCAAGGCACCATCATCGAAATCTTCATCGAGCTCTAGGCATTTACTGATTAACGCCTCTACAAGGCTCAGATCTGATAGGAGCTCCATATCATTCTTGTCTGAAGAAATAGCGGCTGCCCAAGAAACAGCCAGCCAATAAAGTTCAGGTACATGCCGAGCCTCAAACTCATTCAATGCCGATTCAATATCCGATCCTAGGGCGTCAATAAAGTCGGACTTTGTCAACTCAACAGCCCGCAATGCATAACCACGACTACGCAGGTATAACTTCTTAGCTCTAAGCTTTAATTCTCGAGATTCTCGCGGGTGGCTATATTCCAATTCAAACGCTTTATGATCGACAAAGGCGTAGCTGTACTGTGTAAAACCACTGGCAGCTGCAAGTAACAAACCGTGATGTTCAGGAACTTCGGCTAATAACCCCTCGATCGTTTTAAGGCTAAAAGGGATAGCTTGAGCTACCAGTTCGGGATCATCATCTGAGGCATAGACATGGCCTGCTTCGGCAAGCGAATTACCCACTTTAGAAATGGCATATTGCTTAATGGCACAGCCATCCAACAACAGGGAACCGATTAAGAAAACGAAATAAGGACTGATTCTTCTTCGCACAATAATTCCCCTAAAGACTCTTCAATGAACTTCGCTGGGTCTGTGGGAAGAAAAGGTAACAACTTGAGGGAATTTAGCCTGAGGAAGGGCTAATCTTTTGATTAATGTTTCTTTATGAGTGCTTATGGATGTAAAAATTTGAATAACTTCAAGGCATTAGGATCTATTGGTCTGGACCTCCGTAAGTGTCCCAATATTCTTGCCAGCCAATTTCCTTTGCTAGCTTTTTGAAACGAGGGTGCTCCCGGAATTCACGCCCCTCTTCGGCAAAAATATATTCCAGATGTAAATATTCGTGCCTACCGTCCTTGAACTGGTCAAAGACTTCATAGGCTTGGTCCATCCCACCTAAAGTAATCCACATACCAAATTTAAACATAGGCAGGATAAACTCACCCTTATCACTTGCTTGGACGGCGATTGCTAGAGTTTTCTCTTTGTTTTCAGGAAGAAACAGCTCTCCATCGTGATGAAGCAGCCACTCCGGCGTTAAATCAGTTCCTCGATGTAAGGCCTCCATCAAAGATTTGAACTCATTGAAGCGCTTTTGGCGTAACACAAATATAATGTAAGCCGGATTAATACCATTCCTAAAGCCCAATTGAGCACCGTAGGCAAACTGTTTAGCCGCCATTTCATTGTTATTAAGCCATAGGTGAGCAACACCCAGTCGATCATTGATAACCGGCGACACCGCATCGAGCTCTTGAGCACGTAAAATGGTTTTTAAACTGTCTTCTTTACGCCCAACATAAGCTAGATGTTGGGAGTACCATGCATAGATACTTGCACTTTGAGGCGCGAGTTTAAGAGCCTTGCGGAAACGTTCTTCAGCCTCGACCCAGCGCCAACGATATTGCGCAATAAACGCGCGTACCGCTTCTGCCTCCCCCCTTTCACGGTCACTACTAAATTCTTGTCCATCCAGAACATCCAGAGCACTCTGGAACATCTCTGCCATGGGTTCTGAAGAATAAAAGGGCAACAACACCAACGAAGATGCCAAGCCAATGGCGGCCCGAGAAAATTTAGGGTCTATCGATAAGGCTTTTCGGTACAGATTAGCGCTTTCCCTGAGCGGCGTTTCACCCCGTAGCTTCCATAAGAAATTACCATTCATCAGGTAAATTTTATAAGCCTCTAATTCCGGTGTGGTTTGACTTATTGGCAAGGCCTCAATGCCATTAGTGCTTAAATGTGCGCTGATGGCATCGACTAATGCCGTAGAAATATTTTCCTGGATATTAAAAACATCACTGATATTTCGATCATAGGCTTCTGACCAGAGAAGGTATCCATCCTCCACACTGCTTAGCTGTACCGCAATTCTCAGGCGGTCCTCTTTTCGGCGAACGCTACCCTCTAGTACCGCATCGACCTTTAATAGCCTACCCACCGTGGGGATATCCTCTTTACTGCCCTTAAAGCTGTAAGACGAGCGCCGCGCAACAACCTTCAGCCCTTTGATTTTACTGAGTGATGTAGTGATTTCATCTGTGAGCCCATCGCTGAAGTACTTACTCTCACGGTCTTCCGACAGACTCGTGAACGGCAGGACTGCGATAGAGGAGATCTTTGAGTCTCCAACCTCATCGTCAATCAAAGAATCAAACCAGTTAGAAATATCGTTGTAGGCCTCTGGAGCTTGTCGATCTAATGACACCTTAGATGAAGGCAGAAATAAAACGACGAATACAAAAACGGCTAAAATGACTCCAGAAACAAGATAACGCCAATAGACAGATCCATTTTCCGTATCACTCTTCGGCTCACCCGCTGGCTCTTCCATCGCCGCAACGGGCATCAACAAGCGATATCCTAATTTCGGTAAAGTTTGAATATAGGAAGGTGCCTTCGAATCATCACCCAAACTTGAGCGCAGTAGAGAGATTGCTCTGGAAAGGACTTCATCTGTGACAAAGGTGCCCTGCCAGACGTCGTTGATTAGATCGTCGCGGCTAACAACATCATGGCTTCTCTCGGCGAGATACACCAGCACATCCATGACCTTGGGTTCTAGGTGCAGCTCCCCGGAACTGGCCTCTATTACGCCCTGGTTGGGATACACCTTCCAATCACCCAGCCGAAAGCCCTGACGCAGATCGATATCTAGCGAAGGCTCTTGCCCATTGCTCTTTGATGTTTCTCCTAGGCCATTATGCTTCAACATTACCCTTCTCTCACAAGAAACGAAGGAATGGCTTTGAACTTCGATTTATAGTTTTTAGATAGATACACATACACCAACACGCCCAAGGGATTTGTTATTTTTTCCACAGCTACTCTATAGGCTAGCTTATCGCAGGAAAAATAATAGCAAGTGAGATAAATCTAGAATCAAGTAAACAGGCGCCACTGGGCTATAAGTTACTGAAAAACCTTATTTTTATACTTTAGCTCGGTAAGGAAGTCGGCCGGCTCGGCGATACTTAAATGCAGGTTAACTGGGGGTTCAATTTAAGTAGCTTTCGTTGATGGTAAAGATATCGAGAGTTATAGAGGCTGAATCGCGGCGTCAACCCGCGATTCAGCAATTTACCCTAGAACCTCGCTCTTACTTTAGAACCTATACAGTAAATCCACACCATACATTCTGGGGGGTAATGGCCAGGCAGAAACTGAACCAATCGCCGTGCTAATCCCACCAAACTCACCAAGCACCTTTTCATCCCTTAAGTTCTGCCCCCACAAAGCCAACTCTAATCTTTCCTCTGGGGACGTGAGTGTGACTCGTGCATTCCACTGCTTGTAGCTTGGAACCTTTTGACTCACATCATTAGGCTGATTCGATGAATGTGAGCTCAGTCGCGCTCCCGAATAGAGATAATCCACTCTTAGGCCCAGCGTTCCTACCGATCCAACTTCGCTGCTGTAAATGGCAGAAAGGTTCACTTTATTTCGCGGCGTACCCGATCTTGGCTGTCCTGTTTTATTATCGGCTTCCGTCTCGCCCACCGCTGTGATTATTTTATAATCCGTATATTCCGTATCCTGATAGCTATAGTTACCCGCTAAAGTAACGCTATCGGTCAGCGCATAAATGAAATCGAGCTCAGCACCACTACCCTTCGCATCCGCATTGCGTAGGTTGTAGCTGGGGATTGGTTGGCCAATCAGGTCCAACTCTTGTAGATCCTTGTATTTGTAGTAAAAAACAGCTCCATTGGTACGTAGCCTACCGTCGAAAAAGTCACCTTTCACACCCAGTTCATAATTGGTCAGCTCCTCACTATCATAGGAACTGCTAACATCAGGCCCAAAATTTAGGCTATTAAAGCCACCTGATTTAAATCCCGTTGAGATACTGGCGTAGGTGAGAAGGCTTTCATTGAGGTTGTAATCTAAAACCAAACGCCCAGAAACCGCGTCCCAGTTATCAGATTCTTGGGTATTGAGCACCGGATTACCGCTATTGAAGAAGACCAAACCAAATGGCAGCCCCAGAAAAAGATTCTGATATTGAGTATTAATAGAAAACGTTTTTTGATCATAAGTATATCTGGCACCCACCGACAGATTGAGTTTATCCGTCAATGAAAAAGTCGCGTCTCCATAAATGGCTGCACTCTTATAAGTGCCTGTATTTCTGACCGTCTCATCCCACAGCTCGGGGTTTTGTAATTCCAATTGAACACCGGGTAAGATCAGCTGCGCGCACAATGGATCCGGCGTCGCCAGACCGCAGGGTTTGACCAGTGCGGACAGAAAATTGGAGACGAAGATACCGTCTTGCCCCAACAATTTATTTTGAGCTCTCACCAAAGGAAGTAACTCGGCCAGCTGCGTCTCGGTTTGCAACGGAACACCCGGAATCCCCGGAACCAGTCCCGCCTTCAAGGCCTCCCAAGCCGCAAAAGTTTCCAGTGTGCTGCGCGACAACTGCGCCAAGGTATTGCGAGTAATACGCTCGCGACTGTAAACCCCACCCAGTGTCCACTTAATAGAATCCGAGGCATGTGTCAGCCGCAACTCTTGGGAGAACTGCTTGTCATCAGTAACGTTTAAAGAGTTAAACACATAGTCTTGATTTGCGGCTCCATCCTCATCCTGCCAAAAATCCGTATTAAAGGCGCGATAGCCGGTTATCGACGTGAGGGTGAAGCGCTCATAGTCCTTAACAATTTCCAGCGACGTGGAAAACAAATCACGCTCCTCGGCATTCAAGCCATCAATCGTCACCGCTCCGAAAATATCTGCCTGGGCCAGGGCGGGATTGCTAAAGTTAACAATCGAATGGGTGCGCGTAGGGATGGCGCCGCTGATCTGATCCATATCACTGTAAAGAGCACGCCAAGTAAGCGAAAGATCCTCAGCGGGGTCCCACCCCACAGCTAAGCTAATCGATTTTTTATTTTCTTCGTTTTGATCCTCCCCCGCGATATTGTCCATCCACCCGTCTCGGCGCCGAGACGACAAGGTCATCCGTGCCGCTAGATTATCGGTGATCGGCGCATTATGAGAGAAAGTGACGTCGCGACGATTATAATTACCCGCGCTCAGCTTCAAGCTACTCTCTTGATCGGGCCCTGGCTTCTTGGTGATGATATGAATAGTGCCACCAATAGAGTTGCGCCCAAATAAAGTCCCCTGTGGCCCCTTCAAAACCTCCACACGCTCTATATCAACCAGAGGAATCTCACTGCCTGCACCTCTTGCGGCATAGACACCATCCACATAAATCGCAACCGCCGGATCTGAGCCCGCGGTAAAATCAAAGGTTTGTATGCCTCTTATATTGTAAGTGGGCTGCGAGGCATCAGAGTTGTGCATCTCTACCCCTGAGGTATATTTACCAATGTCCGATAAATTTCTTACGCCCAGTTCATCAATATCTTTTTGTGAAAAAGCCGATATTGCGATAGGAACCACCTGCAGGTTTTCCTCCCGTTTTTGCGCCGTAACGATGACCTCTTCTAACACTGCGGCCAGTGTCAGACTCGGAATTGCAGAAAAGACCGTGGCAAAAGTTAAACCTGTGATAACAACTTTATTAGCTTTCATTATTAAACACCCCTTCCCATATTATTATTTATTCAATCCCTACAGCCCCTACAACTATCGACAACGGTACAACCACTAAAGATACCGCCGCTACTGCCAAATTAGCCGAAGCCGGATTTACTCGCTCTCGCTTGATTATGCTGATGTTATCTATTGCTACCGTCACATCGCGAAATGGATGTGCCATTTGTTGACCGTAAATAACACCATCATCCAACTTGTAAAACATAATTCTAGCTGCTTGATTGGAATCGTGGAAAATATGTAAACGATCACCTATTTTTAACGACCCAACCTCAACCGGCTGGTTCATATGAATAGATTCCATCGTGGTGCACCCAGACAATAAAACCATACAGACAATCATCAATACCTTGATCTTCATATTTTCGACTCGCTAGACACTGAGTAATCGAAAGCTATACGAAGCCCTGACCAATATCATGATCAAGCGCTGATTTTTATCTTACGCCTTATGATTAATAGCTTAAGCCCCCAAAACACCGGGCTACAGGAGCTATCTTTTGTGGAGCCTAGCGCCTTTACTGCTTATTACTGGCACAAAAAAAACCGCACTCTCTCGAGTACAGCTTTTGATATTTGGTGGAGCCTAGCGGGATGCATTCGGTACGTCCTGTACCTCACCCCTCCGGGGCTGCTCCGTTGTCGCAGTGCAAAAGTGCTGTTATTGCCATGGATGGCATGTATGTGAAAAATGCAGGAGCAATTTTTCACCCTGCCATTTTGTGAACCGTAGCTTTTGCCCGACCACCTTAAAATCCAAAAAACAAACAAAAAAGGCCCGCACTTAGGTGTATTAAATGAATAGCGGAGATATGGTGCGCGGGATGCACTCAGGCCGTCCATGGCCTTCGCCCTTCGGGCACCTCCTTCGTCGGCGTGCAAAAGTGCTTTCCTGCACTTTTGTGAACCGGAGCTTTTGTCTAGAGCGCCGCAAACTTCCAAAGAATCAAACAAAAAAGGCCCGCACTTAGGTGCGGGCCTTTTTTGTTTGATTGGTGGAGCCTAGCGGGATCGACCCCAACCTTGAGATCGCCTATTTTCAAGGTTTTCTCAGCGCTACTTACAGGAATTTAGAGGCATTTTAGCACTGGTGTACCCCCTTGGGGTACCCTCCAGAAATATTCGAGGTTTGGCTGGTGGACCTACACCACCTCTAGTAGCTGATTTGGAGATTAGTAGGTCCGTTATTAGCGTCTCGCCTCCACCGCGTCTAATAGGGGTACTGGGCTTCAGATTGCTCTAATCAAAACAGTTCAGTGGGTATCTGAATTGTACTTGCGAACCATAACTTGTCCGACTTGGTCGGATTATGATAATAATGGAAGCGTAGCGTGCCCGCGAAAATTTGGAGTGGTGCCCGCCTTGTGCCAGAATCGGTCTTTCAGCTTTTGGCCTAAGTCTGTTCTGGCCCCATTTATTTACAAACATTACAAACTCAAGTAGCTTTTAAAGAAAGAGCCTTGATCCAATGCCTTAAGATTGAGTACCGTTCCATGTACATAAAACGCCTTCAACTTTGATAACAGGGCTATTTATAGATATTTGAACTGGTTATTAATTGAGCAGCTGGCGCTAGATAGCAAGCAGATAGACACTCCACCTTTGGTATATTTCAAGGTGAACAAAACATTAATAGCCATACGGCTTTGTATGAAGGAGTTAGAGAATGATTAAAGGAATAGCAGCCGTAATGATCGTTGTGCTGCCTGGGTGTAGCGCAAGTCAAATCCAAAGCCAAATCCAAAGAAGCTTTACCCCAGAGCCAGATGTGGTCATTGATCTCACGACGGTAAAAACTCAAGAAAATGAGCTGAACGATAAAGGCCAGGTTGAATCAACGACACATCTCGTTGGTGGCATCCCTAAATCATACGAATTAAACACCTACTTCGATAGTGGGGAACTCAAGAGCAAGCTCTTTCTCGATGATAAATTCGTTAAAAATGGCCAATTCATAGTTTTTTATAAGAATGGTAATAGGCATAGAGTGCGCTATTACACCGACGATGTGATAACTGGACAATCAACTGCATGGCAAGAAAACGGGAAATTATTGATCCAATCAGTGGGAGCGACTGCCGACAGTGATGGGTACGCTCATCTTTATGACCAAAAAGGATTACTAGAGGTCACAAGGAAATATAAGTTTGGCACTGAAGAGGCAACAAGCGAAGTAAAATATTTCTACCGTGACGATGACACATTAAAAAAAACCTATAACGTCGTTGGCAGTTCTTTAGAAGGTGAATCCCTCTATTATCACGGAGACGGCAAACGAATAAAGTCAAAAGACCACTACACAAATAATGTTCGACATGGCCCAAGCATTTCCTACAAAAAGGATGGAACACTTCATATTAAAGCGTATTTTGAGAATGGTAAGCTTCACGGCAATATGGAAGTCGTCCAAGAAGATGGCATGCATCATTTCAGGACTTATGTGCATGGTGTTCAAGGTAATCGAAGCGAGACTCGATACGAATCTGGTGAGCTTTACATCATCGAAAATAGTGTGAATGGAAAAGTAACGGATAGAATGTTTTATCGCAAGGATGGTAAAGTATCAATCGATGCTAAATTCATAGCTGGTGAAGCTCACACATCTACCTATTATTCCTATTTTGATACTGGTGAATTGAGCTGGGTGCATAACAATATCGATGGTGTGCGTACATCTTCAACACAGTACTATAAAGGTGGAAACTTGGCCACCGAGGCAGAATACAAGGATGGCAAAGCCGTAAAGGGAACCCAGTACACCTATGAAGGTGCGGCCTCAGCGATGACGAGAGCCCACTTTCATAATCTCGGTCTCGACATCTAAATAAGAATAAACTCCACTTACACACTCTCGATAGAGCCCAGTCATGCTGGGCTCTCTGCTTCAACCCTAGTGCATTAACAAATGCCCGCTGGGATTTAAGGTCCGTCATCATCCACTAATTCAGATCTCAGAATATCTATTTCGTCTGGAGCATCAATACCAACCTTGAGTTGGCCATTGTTGCTGCCAGGACAGACGGTAACAGTTATTTTACGGTCATCTTCTAATGATATGGTGATGGATTCACCTTCACGACGGGATAGTACGAGCATGGTCACAATTCCTTTTGTGGTGGTGGAGTGACTATCAAGCTTAATTTAGATTTTCATACTTTCTCTTTCATTACTGTATTTGACGATGTCTTAACTGGCTCAATTCTACTGGCTCGCCCACACTCCCATAGGGTACACCTGTTAGAGCCAATTCTGCTTAACGAAGTTGTTGGACTCCGACGCCCTTATTGGTGCCGTCAACTTTCATTCTCCATGTTCCTCCAGACTGATATATAAGAACATTTGGCATATATGCGTAGTGGTACTCGTAGTGGTACTCAGTTTGTATCCAAATTTGACCATTCATAAGCTTAACTACGGTTTCACCTTCCCAGCCCTCAAATTCACCATCTATTTTAGTTTCAATAACAGTTTGCGCGAGGGTGTCGGAGGAATATAGCGTAGATAGTGACCCTACAATTAAAAGCATAGCGAGCATGAAGATAAAAAACTTAGATGTTTGAATCATAGTAAATTCCTTTTTATTGACCTGTTAAAAATCTCCATACTGCATACATATCTCATTTAAAGCTTTGAATCTCTGCTCTTTATTTGACCTTTTTATGCCTGTCTCGAACCAGCTTTGAAGCTCTTTACTTTCCAAAGATTGACAAAAAGCACGATCTTCATCTAACCCAACACAAAAACTTAAAACCTCTTCCATCTCCTGACTACCATCTTCTTCCTCAATAGAAGATGGCAGTAACTCATATTCAAATAACCCCAAAGTAACCAAATATGAATGCCAGGTATGATCCTCAAAAGATACAGCTGACATTTTAGTAGCATCCATCTGGGACAAATCTAATGGATATGGGTCTTTTAGAGTCCAATGGGGCCGGATAGATCTTTCATAGAATTTCATTACATCACTATAAGTATCTATTGAGTCTATTTCTTTCTGAGCATCTGCTTCATTTGAGGATAAATATAGACTTTTTATTAATTCTTCTAATTTCTTACCTGAAGAACTTATACCTTCAATTAGATGATTAGTCGCATCAATTTGAGATTTGACTTCTCTAGATTTCAATAGCTCAAAAAACATACCAGCCCATTGTTTTCTTAAATGATTTTCTATATCTGGATATCCGTCAAAACCTTCAAAAGCATTATTTGTTGGTGCTCGTCGAACATCATCAATAAAAGAAAATATATCCAAGGCATGCTCCTGCTTATCAATAGAAGGGTATTCAATACTTGATACAAAATCTTTCTTCTTATTTTGTTGGAAAATATGATGATTTGATAACACACCATTTCGTATGTAAGTAAATACGGGTATTCCGCTTTCTCTTGCGGCTGTATACTCAGCATTGGTTATAGACTTAGTTCGATCTGCAATGTATTCACCACCGAAACGACCTCCAATAATTAAAATGAAAAGCTGGCTATTTGATACTTCATGTACGCACGATTCATGTGTATGCAAATCAGGGTGATAGAAAACATCACCATTTTCACTCAATACAGCCTCGAACCCGAATGATTGAATGAAACGCTTTAATTGCTCTCTTATTTCTCCAAGATCGAAACATGTTGAACTTACAAATACTTTTGGGGATGCCACGTGACTTCCTTATTAATTATAACTCCTGCGGAATAGGCACGATATTGTGATCGTCCTTATTAACGCGATGATTAAATAGCTACACCTCTAGATCAGGCAAACCACCATTTTTTATTAACCCTCGAAGATTTACGAGGTCTTTCTTCTTTAACCTCCCAAGTATTTTCTTCTTTCGATACAAATCACCATTACCCAAATGTGCGACTAAATTCGCAGGGTAATTGTGAGCATGCGGATTAGAAGGAAATGGATCAACATCGTTTTTATGAATCCTCCAAACCTCTCCTTTAGTTCGTATGGTTTGTTCTGTGAGAAGAGCCGAAATATAACTTGGGACAATGGATTCTTCTAAAGTTACTTCACAAGCTATTTCTGGATAATATTGTGAAAAGTCAAAGGAAGATAATAATTCAAGTATTCTGGCTACTGAAAGTTCCTCGTACATTAATTCTGTCGCGCAATCCAGTTCCAAGACTTCTACTAAAGCATTTCTAATGTCGTGTTTTGTTATGGGTATATCGATAGTACTCAGTTTTTTGATCGCTTCATCGGAGTCTTTTATATACTTAATTATCCACTCACTAGGGTCTTTCACTGCTCTATCCATTGCTATTTAACGCCTTTATAAACGGCAACGCGGCTTTTGTCCGCTGTCCAGTGAAGACCGTCTTTTTGGTCGTTACGGTGTTTAACAAACTTGTTGTTTTTTACGTTCGTTTTCTGACAAGTTCCAGAGCATCCATAAATTCTTGAAAGTCTTTAATGTTTGCTCGTAGTGTCTCAAGATCATTGAATATTCCTTCAAGAATGAAGCCTGCTAGATGGTCTGGAACGACCATCCACATCGCGTTACCAAAAGTACTTGGATACCCTAGATCACTTTCACCAACCATCCACCTCATCCCAATAGATTTCTGCTTTGAGCCTTTATAACACCCCTTAATTAAGGCGATTTCGCCATCAAAATAGAACACCTCTTTATAGGGGTAGTTTTGTGGCCTTGGGAACTCTTCTGTCATGTAATTATCCTTTAATTTCTGCGATATACTGGGATTGGCAATCTAACGCCTCTATTCAACAGCGAGGTTTTTTTTAATGAGTCTATTGCAATAACTTGTTAGTTTTTTTTAGGGTTTTTCTAACGGGGTCAAAAATAGCACCGTCATCTATGCTAGTGAAGAAAAATTCAAAATACTCTTCTATACCAGCCTTCAACGGATGGCAGCGCTCTTCAGTTGGGACTCCTCTCATTGCCTCCCACGGGCAGCCAGAAAAACAAACTGGTAAGACTTTACATTCCGAGCAACCATCATTTTTAAACGGGTCATAATCAACCCACTTCTCTTTACCCTGAAAGATTATAGGCTTGGATTTTTCGTCTATATTAACAACAGGTATCACTTCTTGAGATATATTTCCTAGGCTTTCAGTAGGATTACTAACATCAAGGTAACACTTCTTAATATTTCCGTCAGGTTCAACTACCATTCCACCTTCAATAACAGCGCTACACAGAGTAGTGGTTGATAGAGGCGTCCTTATTTTAAAACCTAAGTTTAGGGCTTTCTTTTTATAGCTGATAGATTTTCTTAAGAAATTTGACGTTTTAATCAACCCGTCAAGTTGTGGCTCTGACATATCAGAACAACCAACACCATTACTATGTAAGTTAGCGAAATAAATAGTAGAGAAATCAGAAATACCGCTCGAACTTAGCTGATGAAGTAATTCGTCAATTCTCTTTTCGCAATCTTCAGAGACATTAACTCTTATAATATAATTAAACTTTTCTCTATTGTTTAGTATGTTGTTAACTATCTTATCAAATGTAGGCTTACCATTTTGGTGTCTAATTTTATCATGGACTTCACGCGGGCCATCAAATGAAACTTGAAACTCATTAACTCCCGAATCTTTAAGTTTTTCAGCCACATCTTTATTTAGAAGATATGCATTTGAAACTACCTTTGAGCCAAACTCAATTGAGTTGTTTTTACAGAGTTTTTTTATTTCTGAATTTAGAAAAATGAGTTCTTTTTGTACTAGTAGAGGCTCGCCACCATACCAGCATACTGCTATTTTCTCTAAGCTATGTATTTTGCTTTTAATGTGCCCAAGGACACTCTGAATTACTTTTTCACCTAGTCTTGTAGGCTCTCTCTTTTCATAGCAGTAATAACATGAGAAGTTACACGCCAGTGTTGTTAGAATAGTAAGATTTAGCTCGTTAGTTGCCGTTTGAACCTCTCGAAATCTTTTACGAACTAACTCTTGCTCATTCATTTCATTCAAGAGTAAGAAACTTGAAGAGAAATCCTGATTATTGATAATAAATGAAGCTGAGTCTGCCCCCCCTTCTTTTATAGCTATTATTACTTCAGAGTCTTTACTTTTATCAAACCTAACTAATGAACCATTTCTAAAATTAAATGCGTAAAGTGACTTACCATCTTTAGAGTCATGAAATGCGGCATATTTATCAATTTTATATTTCATACTAGACGTTCCTAAATAGCCCCCCTCTTCTTAACATTTAACGTAAAGAGAAGGGGGGGTGCGACTATACCTGCACGCCACAACCACCAATACACCAATCTTCACCGCCTCTGTGCTGAGCCTCTTTTTCTAGCCATTTTGCTATAGCTTCTTGCAATTGCTCTAACTTTATCTCATCAAGCTGCTCGATTGTTATATCGTCAGGAACTGTGACTTCTAATTTTTTCCCGCCAACTGGTTTGATTAGCCATTTATCTGTCATATCAATATCCTCATATAGTTTTTTTATTTGCCCAATTAAAGAGTTAGGCGACTCTTAAAACTAACGCCCGGATAAAAGGCGAAGCGTCAGCGACGCCCAGCCCACGGTTTTTTTTGTGCGTTTTTTAATACGCTTGTTACATGGCGCGGGGTCGCCCAAGTGTTAATTATTGGTACAGAGGTAGATGAGCGTTACTTACTAATTGAACGCGACTGACTCGATACCACTTTGATTCTTATAAGTGGCACCGGAAAAGAAAGGATTACATCAACTACGCACTTTCTATCCCTGTGCTGTGACTACATCTACTGGCACGACCTGCCAGATAAAACTTACTACAAAAAACTACCTTAAACACGCTGAATTGGCTAGAGCCAAATTTAACCTCTAATACGGCGGCTAGGTTGGTTGAGCCTTATAACAGCTAAGTTAACGGCTGCATCCTTAAATCACTCCGCCTTATATATTGGAGTATATGATCCTATTAACGTTAAAGAATACCGCGAAAGCACTTGGTTTTGAAAGGAGGTTGTGAAAAGTCCATTTTCGTAAAAAAGCGGCGTGCGTCGAATACATGTCCTTACCTGCTATCCATCATACTCGTATTTTTTTATGAATGGCAACTGCCAGATACCTTTGGTTTTCTAGTCACACACAATAATGAGTTTACCGATATATCCCGTAACCTATATTATTGATCCATTTTTCTAAGTGCTTCCGCCCCTGCAAGGGCAATTGAAAATACAGATTCCTCTCTAGCTTTGCTCCTGCTTTTCTTTGTATTTTGGTATGTCAGTACAGCACTACCGACAAGGATTGCACTAGTAATCCAGCCGACAGGCCCAAGGGCTACTGGCAATAAACTTCTTGAAAGCACTGCTACAAGCGCCCCTGAATTTAAGCAACGCAATAACCTATCTAATGCGTCTTTAGGTAGAGTTAAGCCGGTCGATAAACCCGCCTTAAGCAAGTCGGTTTCATTTGTAGAAACCCGGCGGGGCTCAATAGCCCAGTCGCTTTCTGCGAGGCTCTGACCCACCTCATCTGCTCTTAAAAATATGTCTGAAGGTTTAGCTTTATATAAAAACGCAATATTACATGCATGCTCTGAAGAAAGAGGTGTATCCCCACTCTCTATTCTTGATAAAGCCGGTGAAGAAATTCCCAATGATTGAGCCGCCAACCGCTGAGGGATCTCTTTAGACTCCCGTAACTCTCTAGCGGAAAAACCTACAAGTGTTGGATAACTCGTTTTTAGAGGAAGCATGGGGGGGGCTCTCTATATTTCTTTATAGGATAAGTGATGTAATTAGTATAGAGCATTAGTCTAGCTGTTGTGTTGCGTTCAATGGAAGTCAAGCTAGATTGAATACAAGGCCATTTTCGGCTGAGTACTTACATATCGTTAATTTAAGGATGTTAGCTATGCCCATTCCCTTAGCCTTAGTGTTAAACCCTGCATTTACTTTAGGATTTCTAGTCGGATATGCGGGCTACAAATGTTTTAAACACAATCAATCAAGTGAGAATTAATATGCCATTAATCCCTACAGCAGCAATTTTTTTGTATGGGGCCTTAGCAGGTTTTTTGTTTGCAAAGGCGGAGGATGACTAACCTTCTCAATATCAGTCAATTTTAAATTAGGCCCTTGGTATAAGTAATATAGAGCCCTGGTGAGTAACCATCGGGGTTTCTTTGTTTCTAACTACCGGAGGATTTATGAACCAGTTAATTATTCAAAACGAAGAAGGCCTTTATGAGATACCTCAGCCTATCAGTACGGCTGAGCTTGTCGGGGTTGCCTGTGACGCCATTTCCGAACGCTATAAACGAGAGGGAAGCATTACCTCACCCGATGAGTGTGCTAACTATCTGAAGCTGCAGCTGGGTACAGATGAGCGAGAGGTCTTCAGCGTCATATTTCTTGATAACCAGCACCGGATAATTGTATTCGAGAAGTTGTTTCTCGGCACCATTGATGCAGCCAGTGTCTATCCACGAGAAGTCGTTAAGCGTTGCCTAGAGCTGAATGCGGCGGCGGTGATCTTTGGTCACAACCACCCCTCTGGCTCACCCGAGCCGAGCCGAGCCGACATAAAGATTACTGAACGCTTGCAGGCCGCCTTAGCTCTTATAGATATCAGAGTACTCGATCATGTTGTTGTCGGCGGAAGTGAGTCAGTCTCATTTGCTCAACGAGGCCTGCTGTAATGTCTAAAGATACTGATCACGGTAGTACTGACAATAATGGCTATCTGTGTGAACTCGGCAAGGATGCCCTCAGGGCGGCTCTGATTGCGGTGGTAACGGTGCTGGTCTCGGCCTTGTCTGAGACTGTCACCAAACCGCGGAGGGAGTCACAGTACGATCACTGGGATGATTTCGACGATTAACCCAACTCTCTAATCGGGCTCCGCCCATCTCAATCATGGCCATCTATCCAACGGTGGCCCGTATCTCTAGTCCCTGACTGTTTATCTGTTAAAGCGCGTCATCAGGGAATAATCATTAGCCAACAAAAGGAGGCCGCTATGGCAGCTTATGGCTACGTACGTGTGTCCACTTCACGCCAGGCAGAACAGGGTGAAAGCCTTGCCGTGCAGCAACGTAAAGTAAAGGGTTACGCCCTACAACATGACTGGGGGGAGCCAATACTCATCAGCGATGATGCTGTATCAGGTTCAGTTTACCTATCCAATCGGCCCCAAGGTGGTGAGCTAATTAAGCGGCTGAAGTCAGGGGATGTACTGATCGCATCAAAGCTGGATAGGCTATTCAGATCTGCATTGGATGCATTGACCACTGTTAAACACTTTGAGCAAGAAGGAATAAAGCTGCACCTGCTGGATATGGGGGGTGACGTTACCGGTACAGGTGTAGCCAGATTGTTCTTCACTATGGTTAGCGCCTTTGCCGAGTTTGAGAGGGAGCGGATTGCAGAGAGGATTCGTGAGGTAAAGCAGGATCAGAAACGCAGGGGGCGCTTCCTCGGTGGCAGCAGGCCTATCGGCTGGAACGTTACGCCTTCAGGGCAGCTGAGTATTCGGAAATCAGAGTCCAGATTGTTACCCCTCATCCGGCAATACCATTCTCAGGGCTTGTCACTGAGGAAGATTGCGGGGCAGATGAAATCTCACGGCCTAGATATCCACTACTCAACTGTCAGAAAAATCCTAGCTAATACTGATGCCAGCCTTTAATCGGCAAATATATCTCCTCATTTCTTTGAGGTAGGAAATTTCCTTCTAAAATACCCATGGAGCTTCAAGAGAGCTGCCGTGCATAAGTGCATATTCTCAATTGAGATGCCCCTTGTTCGGTAGCTTGACCGAAAAAACCAAAAATAAATCGATGATTTGAGTTGAGTAGGAAATTTCCGCTTAAGATCATCTATAAGCCGATCAACATCATGGCTTCACCTTCTTGGTGACAACCTCTTAAATAGAGAAAAGTACATGACACATGAACAAATTATAGACTTGATGGGTAGCTTACCGCGCTCAGAGAAACGGATTTATCTAGAGCTGGAAGAGATGTCAGACGAATGGGGCATGGCTAGAACACAACTTGATAGATCTGTTCACAAGGACCTTCAGCATCGGTTAGGGCTTGCACCGTCAACGGTCTGGAAGTGCTGTAAGTCCATGGTGAACAAGGGTGTGTTGATACCTGCGCCTACTCAAACTAAAACAGGTGCCTGGCTGGGAACGCAGTATTGCTTGGCTTATTGGTATTCATACACCATGACAACACGACTAAAAAACTAGCAAGTAGCTTCAATTCAGGTATTCGAACAAGGGATGCCTGTCAGTGCGGACGTACGTACTGAAAATAAAAAGGAACCACCACCCGCAGTGAACGAGTGACGGCCAGCAAGTACAAGAAGACGACTTCGGATTAACTTACTTGTAAGTATTTTAATCTATTAATCATGTACTACTTCGCCTATTCATTGATTTTTGTGACCGGTGGCCTCCTTTTGAACATCAAGGAGGCATTCAAATGCCAACTATTAACACTGAAAAACAACCTGCAGTTTGGAACTGCGACCAAGTAAATAACATGAGCCTTAAAGACGCTGCTCTCTTCTATGCGTCATTGGGTTGGAGAGTACACCCGCTCATAGCTGGAACCAAGAAGCCAGTCACTAACTGGAGGGGCTCTGCAACTACCGAGAGTAGACAGATACAGAGATGGTGGTCCATCTGGCCCAAAGCAAACGTCGGTATCGTTACCGGCGAAGGTGGCCCTATTGTTCTGGATGTCGACATCAAAAAAGGTCAGCCAGGTGATAAGAGCCTTGTTGCTCTACTCCCTAAGGACTACCAGCTTTCAACTCTGGGCTGTCAAACACCATCAGGCGGCAGTCACCACTACTTCACAGCAACTGATAACAAACCCTACAAGAATAAGGCCGACTTTCGTAAGGGCCTCGACTTCCGAGGGGACGGAGGTTTCATCGTTGCCGCGCCCAGCGTTATCGATGGAAATTCATACCAGTGGTTTGAAGGTGACGGCCACATCGATCCGATCCCTAGTTGGCTAGATAAAGCCTTACAAGCTCAGAGCAAAAAGCCACTCAAAAGAGTAATACCCACGCAAGTGAATAGCCTTATCACAACTGGAGTTTCAGGGGCTGCCCCTGTTTTTATGTCTCAGATATCTCAAGGCGGACGCAATGACACTCTCTTCAAAAAAGCCTGCAAGCTAAGAGCTGCAGGTGTCCCCTTGGAGGGTGCCGAACCCGCTTTGGCCTCTATGAATGAAGAGCTTTGTGATGAGCCGCTTGAACAAGAAGAGCTTGATGCAATCCTCAGTAGCGCTTATTCCTACAAAGTTGATTTAGACGTGGCCTGTACAGATATGGGGAACGGTCAACGCCTACTGGCTATGAACGAAGGTAATATCGCCTATATTCCTGAGCTGGGTCGTTTCTTGATCTGGAGTGGTAGCGGTTGGGTTTTTGATACCAGCGGTAAGATGATGCGCTTGGCAAAAAAGGTTCCAACGACTATTAACTTGGAGAGAGTGGCTGCGGAAAACACTGGGAACAAAGGTCTGGCTGAACTGTTATTTAAGCACCACCTCTATTCTCAATCATTGACTCGCCTCAAAGCTATGGTTGAGGTTGTGCAGTCTGACATCCCTGTGCCTGAGACAAAGCTCGATGGGAATGATTTCCTACTGGGAGTGAATAATGGTGTGGTTGATCTTCGTACGGGTGAGCTACTCCAACCTCAACGGCACGACTATATAACCAAGTCATCCACTATTTATTATGATCCACAGGCGGAGTGCCCTCGCTGGTTAACATTTGTCGATAGCGTTATGCAAAGTGATCCACAGATGATCGATTATCTGCAGAAGATGGCTGGTTACATGTTAACTGGGTCTTGCCAGGAGCAGGTGATGTTCTTTCTTTATGGTCATGGCGCCAATGGCAAATCAACCTTTGTGAATGTGCTCTCTCATGTCTTGGCTGGTTACGCTTCGACGTTGGACTCCAGTATGCTGATGGTGCAGCGTGGTAGCAGCAGCGGGCAGGCCTCACCAGAACTGGCGCGATTACGGGGTGTGCGTTTAGCAGTTTCGAGTGAGCTTGAGGAAGGGGCACGCTTTAATGAACCTCTGATCAAGTCGATGACAGGCCAGGATAAGATCAGCTGTCGGGAGCTTTATAAATCAACGTTTGAATACACACCCAAATTTAAGTTGGTCATGGTGGGCAATCACAAACCCTATATTCGCGGTACTGATGGGGGTATCTGGCGCCGTATGCAAATGATCGGTTTTAACGCCTGTATACCTGAGGCGAACCGTGACCCACACTTGGAGTCCAAGCTAATTTCTGAGGCCCCTGGGATCCTCAATTGGATGCTACAAGGATGTTTGAAGTGGCAAAGCGAAAGGTTGTGTGTTCCCGATCGAATCAAAGCAGATGTCGAGTCATACAAGGGGGAGCAGGATCTAGTCGGCAACTGGATGGAAGACTGTTGTACCCTCCAAGACAACAGCTTTACCAGTTGTGTAGACCTATACCGCAGCTTTAACCTTTGGTCCAAGGACAGCGGTGAATGGTCCATGAGCAAGCGTAAGCTGACAGAGAAACTGGTTGAGAAGGGCTTTGAGAAGCGCAAGCGGAATACTGGGCAGGGTATTGTAGGGCTGACCTGCTCTAACCTATACCCGGCCATGCACGAGGGATCACCTGGTTATGTAGTAGGTCAGTCTGACCCCTGCTATGTGGCACAGGGTTATAACGTGTAATCTTCAGTAGCCCGTCATTGGCGGTTAGTCCTCTGGGGCGCCGCCAATAATCTAGCCCCATCCACACACGAGCCATCATTTGGGAATGCAATAGACTAACAATTTCTGACAACGTTCTCCTGCCACGTTTTTCTGTTATGTGCCACTAGCGGTCAGTGGGTAGCGTAGCGTTAAAGATAGGTCGGCCCAAAGCAGACGTTTAGTAACGCACACATTCGCGGCTGGTTTGGAGCGCAGAGGAAGATCGCTAGTCCGACAACATGCGCTTGCTAGGCATTGATCTAATGACCCCACACCCGTTTAATACAGTTTGGACATGTTCCTCTTAGAGTCAAGCTGCCGCCACATATAGAACAAATGCCATACTTTTTTGAAATACCGGTATTACGTACTTGTTTTCTTGTTTGCTTTAATAATTTCAGCTGACTCAATGCTGATTCCACAGCTTGAGATGCCTCCTGTACCGAGCAGTTAAACACTTCGCCAAAGGGAGCAAATTTATCTAGATACTCATAGAGTATGGCATGTGATTTTTGCTCAACCTCCTCAACGTGCGCTGTATCATATGTTGTACTGATTTCCCAAGTTCCTACTGGCTGCCTGTAGCCTCGATATAACAATAATCGATTTTTTAGAGTCTTAATCTGCCGTGTAAAAGATCCTTTTTTACTGCCTGATAAGTACAAGATACTTTGCTTTAGCTGATTCAGGTGTGATTCAGCAATAGACGTACTTTTCTCTAGTGGCAACTCGATACTGCCAGCGCAACTCCCACCCCCTGATGAGTGCTTGGGAAATACACCATTATTGCTTAACAGACGCTTAGCCCCACATATCTGGCATGTAACCTTTAAGCTTCGCCATTTATCATTCGCATCTTTACGACGACTTTCCACAGCGTTGATAGTCATTCCAACCTTGACGCGTTGTGCAACTGGATTTTCGAGGATGTATACGGTGCCGTTCATATAATGAAACTCGCTCATATCTGAAGGCCTAACGTCGCAAGCAGGTGCTGACGAACCTCGTAGCTGTTTGGCACACTATGGCCGGCCTTGTTAGGAATTTTCGTACCTCAGTGCGTCCTGAGATACTTGAACTAAGGAAAACTGTTCTGAGTTATTCTCCCGAACGACGCGGAAGACTTGGCCACCGCCTGCAGGGCCTAATGCCCAAAAGAGCTTAGGCCATGATCTGCGTATGCCTTTCACTTTGCGATATGCATTCTTTTCAGTCGAATTGCCAGGCTCGGAATCAAGCGAAGGATTACTACTGTGCTGCTTCATAAATCCTATTAGCTTTTCGATTTCCTTCATGTTTTTCTTAACTTCGCAGGCCACTAGTTCTTTATCCGATGTCGCGTCATAGCAGACTAAATCAAACGCCCATGTTTTGGATTGTGCTCCTAGGTTTTCAACGGGCCAACCAAATTCGGCATTCAATCGAGAAAGAGCACCTATAGTGATAATGGGCTCGAGCCAAAGCGTTATAGGTCGAGGAGTAACTTTCTTTGCTCCTTCCCAGAATATTTGTTCCTTTGCAGAACTTCTCGGCGCCATATAGGAACCATCTGACTCAGATACTAGGCCATCATCAATGGCTTGCATAAACCATTTGGCATCAAATTCATCAAGATTTTCAATCGAAGATTTTTTGAACCCACCTGAGGGGTACCTTCGGTGAGGAGCATCGCAAAATGATGGTAGCCAGTCTTTTTGCAACCGATCAGTGAATCTCTGGATCAGATCTGTCACGGAATACTCCTGTTTGGTGCCTAATAGCAATCTCAACGGCGCTAGCCTTCACGGCCTAGAACGTGCCAAGTGGCTCAAGGGGCGCCTCGTGCCAGAAGCGGACGCTCAATAACTTAAGTTAACAGGCGCGTAGGCGTGGCGTCCCAGCGGGCTTGCGAACAAGTTAGACTTCCTGTTGGGTTGCATAGTACTCATCCACTATCTTTCTTGCTATTGAGTACAACTCCGAGTCACCCTCTACCAACACATTAAGTAATTTAGTTTTTTCTTCCATATAAACTTTAGCGAATCTAGGGTCGAATTCTGTGATTGAACGAGAATTGTCTATTAAATCGGCAAGCTTTACTGTTTTCGCTCTCGTAGATGCCTGCCGAGTATGCTCAAAATCTTTCAGCTTTCTAACTTTTCTATTTCCATCTTCCGTTTTTGATATGTCAGTAAGATCTGAAACTAAAGCAGCTATGTCATTTCCAAATTCTTTTACAAGTTCTTGAAATGTCACATTTGTATCTTCAAGTACATCATGTAGCCATGCAGCACAAATCATTCCTTCATCATCGGTAATCGTCGATACAAGTTTTGCTACAGCCGCCGGATGAACAATGTAAGGCTCATTAGTATACTTGCGGCGTTGGTCGATTGACTCGTGTGCCTGTCTTGCAAATATCTTTGCTTTGCGAACTAATTCACTCATTAAACCAATCCTAACGCTCTGCAACACCGGACACTTTGGATCAAAGCGGGAAAATGTCCCGAGTGCTTGCGCTTATCAAAATTCATTAATCCAAGAGGATAATGTATCAACATCGCGTTCTATCTGCTGAAGATCTGGTGCGGGGGCAGGTAATTCATCCGATTGAGAATGCTCAAAAACTGAGTATCGAGTCATCAGATCATCAATAAGATCACAATCGCTCTGCTTTATCTTTGTTAACTTTAACAGCCGGCCCTTTGTTTGAATATCTCGTCTAAACCTAACAAGAACTTCATTCAACAACACGCTTTCGATGCACTTCTCCACTAAAATTCTAAACTCGCTACAGATTTGCCATGCCTCTCTCTCAAAGGTATCCGCATCACCATTATCAACATGTTTTCTTAGCTGGGGAAGGAATTCGTTTTTAATGCGTGCCGCGGCTCCCTTTGGCTTTGAATCACGAAGGCTTAATTTTGCTGTAATTCCTGAATCTTTCCCGAGCTTTCGTAATGTTTCCACAGTTACAGAAACCGGGGCTGCAAGTCCCTTTTCACTGGCTTGGTCTTTTAGTTTCCTAGTCACTGACTCAACCAGAGACAACAGGGATAGCCTATGTGTAAAAATAATAACCTGACGATCCACCGCTAGATTAACAAGTCGAGCAACAACTTTTTCTTCAAAGTCTTGGTCAAGTGAAGATATCGGATCATCAAATATGAAAGGGGATTTTTGGCCAGATCCTGTGATATCAGCTAGGAAAGCCGCTAGAGCTACAACTCTGACCTCCCCTTCACTCAATATTTTCTCAGCTGGGACAACTGATTTGTTACCTTGCAATGTCAGCCCAAATGTTATCTTCCCTTTGCCTTCTTGTTTACTCTCAGGCTTAACGGGCAGTCTAATGCCCCCTAGCACTCTTAGTTCTTTGGCAAATCGTTCTTGATAGCCAGCATCAAGCTCAATCTTTGCCAATTCATTGCTTTTTGTTGTCAGGGAATTTGTGCTTGCAAGTCTAATTGCAGAATCGAAAGTAGAAATAGACTTGAGCCTTTTTCTCTCATCTAAAATTGCGGCTTTATTTTGATTCAGCCACTGAGTTGACTGCAGCTCTTTAAGTCGTACTTCTAGCTTCAGCCGTTGCCCATCCTGTTGTAGATCTTTTAGAGCCTTTTCTTCTACATCAAAAGTATTTGATATATGTTGACACGCTTTATCGAGAGGGCTCCAATCAAACATAGGGACTGCCGCAAGACTACCAGCAGTATCAACAGCTTTTCTCCGTCGCGTTAGCGCTGCCATATATTGCTTAGCTACTTCATCGGGCACTTTCAATTGATTCATTTGTATCAACCAATCATGCATCAAGGGTAGGCTAAGTATTCTCTTCGTGAGCTCATCTCTCAGGTTTTCAGCTTTTTTGGCATCTGTTTCAAGTCCCCCTTGAACATATACCTGAAAGTGATCCATGCGATCTTTCCCATCAATTGTGAGCTCCTGCTGACATAGAACGCAGCGAGATCCATCACCGGTAGATGGGAAATTGGCATTTGGGTATGCGTGCTGTTCAGAGAATTCCTTTGCATGCTTCCATAGTGCCATCCATGTGCTTTGCCCGACACCATCAAGGGCGACGTTAGCAAAGACCTTTTTAGCTTCTTCGTTCGCAATGTTTCGCTTCTTGTTAGCATCGGATCTCGCAGTAATTACGGCTTGAATTACTTCATCAGCCAATGCGGATTTTAGGCTATCAACCCCAGTTTTTATCCTTTTATAAACAAGTCTATCCTGCGCAATAACTTTAAGACGGCCTGCTATGTCTTTTTGAGCCAAAGCTGTTTCTGCTGCAACGCGCTCACCATCAAGCTCTTTAGATACCTCACATTTTTGCTCAATAACTTCTAGTTTGGTGGTGGCCTTAAGTGTGTTTAACCATTGGATTGGTGTAGTGCGGATTAACATCGGTGGGGTACTAGGGAGCTTCGAAGCGAGCGTCTTTTTTTCTTGCTTAAGAAATGTAGATACACGATCACATATTGTAATCAGAGATGAATTGAATCGCATACGACTTGGCTCGTATGTGGCTTCGTTTTTCCCCATGTACATTTGCGCAGTCTTTGTATCGAAAACATGAACATGACGCAGAGCTGCTAAGGTCCCTCCACTAAGGGTCCAAGGAACTGACTGTGCTTTCCCACTTATCGATAACTCTATATCGGCCGCAGCGGGTGGTGCTTCATTAGAGAATACATTGCCTAGCAATTCATCCTTAGCCCTTGA
Organism: Phascolosoma agassizii; assembly: GCA_035593235.1. Lineage (NCBI taxonomy): Eukaryota > Metazoa > Annelida > Sipuncula > Phascolosomatiformes > Phascolosomatidae > Phascolosoma > Phascolosoma agassizii. The sequence continues at coordinate 30,610 of JAVJHY011875166.1, forward strand.
ACCACATGCCTGTTTTAGAATGCGAGAGAAGCTTGTTTTTCCCGATCCATTTGCACCATATACAACTGCAAGGTTTGTATTGCCAAATGCAAGAGATGCATCTGCTTTGATTGCGTTAACACCTGAGACGCCAGAGATTTTATTGATATGTAGTTCTGGGCGCTGGGCTGCCTGCGCTAAAGCACCAGGCACAATTTCAGAGTACCCTTCCTGTACACCCGACGCCTCTTTAAAGCAGAGTCTTGCAAGCTCCGTTATTTCAGCGTCATTAGGCATTCTTTTTGAGTCAATAAGTAAACGCGCTGCGGATTGTAGCCATTTAGGACGCCCATTAATAAAAGTTTCGAAGCTGTCCGGTTCTTGTGAGTGATGGTCTTCTTGTGTGTTATTCATTTGCTAAATCCCTGTGCAATAAATTTTGGCATGAGGCGCGAGGTTAATTTTCCTAACAGCTCTTAGTGTTGAGCCGGATTCCTTTCCAAGAAAGATGAGTTTTTTTCATGAACAATGTACACGATTTTTCACCGTGGCATCTTAATTTAGACGTATGTCCGCTTTGGGTTAACAACTACCTGTAGCACTAGCACGTCAAAGTACCAGATCAAGTCTGACCTAATACTGATTACCACCTTAAGTGAAACAATTAATGCTGCCTCCAAGCTACCTTAGGCGCTGTACTGGCGTGCTGCTGTGACGCACAAATGAATACACATCCTGCCTATCAGCAAGATAGACGCGTGATCTGGCATCCACCTGAGATACTGATTTTTTGTGCGAAGGATAGGAGCGAGAGTGACAAAGTGACGTTTACGCCCCCCAATATACAAACTCTTGTATTTAGCTCTCTATTAAAAGTTTGTATAAATAGGCCCTTAATCGTCACTTCGTCACCTTTAAGCTGTCAGTACTAGGCGGTAATACTGTGTCTACGCTGGCTCAGCTGTATTGGTGGCCTTACCCCGTGAGGTATTAGCTTTCCTCTCATTATGTCGCTGACTATATTCGGCGTTCGCAAGGTTTTTACCTTCGGTTGGCGTTAATCGCACCCGACTGAAGGGGACTGGATGAATATCAAAATCCAGCATTTCAATGTAAGGCTTGAGAACCTCTACCCCAAATGCTTTACCGTAGGTGTTGCTGGTTATGCCTCCGTGGCTATGGCCTGCAATGGCGGCGACAATTGGCTCCTCCACCTCCTTTTGCTTTAATTCATCAACCAGTGTGTGCCGAAACGAATGGAAACTCTCTTTCGTATCTTGGAACTTGAGAGCTTTCTTCTGACGAGTGAACCACTGCCCCACATTGTGTGAGTAGCCGTTTCGAGGGTGACGCGTCAAAGACGGAAAGAGTCTGGAATGGCCAGCCACCTCTAAACTTTTAACATAGTCTAGCAATCCAAGTTCTATGATCTTGGAGTGAAGCGGAATAAAACGCCGTGAGGACTTGTTCTTCAGGCTCTTATCTCCATCGTCATTAATGGATACCCCCCAGATACCATCTTGTTGTTGAATGTCTGTGCAGTCTAGCTGGCATAACTCCTCAATTCGGCCACCTACGTACAAGCCTAGCAAGGGAACCCAGTAGTGAGCCGACTGGGAGATTGATTTTTCTCCTAAATAAACCGGCATAGAGAATACCGCTTTAACTTGAGCGTGGCTGAAGCGGTGGCGCATATCGCTATTGGATTGAGGGTTGGCGCGCTCAAGGTTTAGGGCAGGATTCGTGTCGACCCCAAGGTCTTCTCGCATAACCCAAGTGAACAGTTCAGCAACCCGTCTCATGTATTTATTGACGGATGTAAGCCCCAAAGTCTTGGGGTGCGACATGGCAATCAACTCAGAAAATGGCAAGTCCTTCTCATTCTTGCCAACTCGTGAGGGGAATTTGTCCAGGTTGTCACGATAGTCACGTATCTCTTGCCGGGTAATCGTTGCAATGGGTTTATTACCTACGGAATCAACAAAGCGTGAATAAACAATTTTGTAGTCCTGGATACTCTTCTCAGAGATGCTGTTGTCCCTGCGATCTTTTTGGAACTGCTCAATGGCCACCGATAACAGAGGACTCTTCTCCACCTTGGTGGGTTTAGGTCTTGCAGCGCTGCGTGAGGTCTGTGGAAGAGATACGGCCAGAGGCTCTCGCCCCATAATTAGCTGTCCCTGGCGCTTGTATAGCTCTATCTCGGCCACGCAAACCTTACGGGCCAGAAAAATATAGTCGGGATTCTTTTGGTCAAACATCTGAGTCAGACGATCAGGGACTATATCAAGGAACCCCGAGACAAAGCCGAGTACCGATGGCTCAGTAAAGTCTCCGCTAGATATGGCCTTCTGCAGGAGCTTTATGAGTACTATCCGGCTCATGTGCTGTCTACGTCGAGACTGATACTCTTCGCCCCCTAAAAACTCGATGTCATTGCAATCGAGAAGTGAGTGCTTAATGTAATGCTCAAGATCCAGTTTGAGGCGTGCTTGCTCATTGGGTGTAAGTGTCGGAGTGTAAAGCGAGTCTGCCATCACAAATAAATCCATTATTGATTTTTTGAGTAGCAGTATACGGTAACAGGCATCTTTGTAGCAGGTGGTTTTGAGGGACAGCTTGATCTCAGTGCGCGCAAAAATGGCACGAAGCTTTTGAGGTATTTTAAAGCGTGCGTAGTAGGTGTGGGATTTTCGAGTGAGATTAGAAGGGTGCATTTTACAGGCTCGCGGTGTACCCCGCTAAGGTAATCCTGTAAAAGCACCTTCAAGTAACCATTTAGAAATTAAGAGGTTACAGAAAATTGGTGGAGCCTAGCGGGATCGAACCGCTGACCTCAACACTGCCAGTGTTGCGCTCTCCCAGCTGAGCTAAGGCCCCACGTATGTTTCCGAAGAAAGCGAGCGCATTCTATCATCCAACTCGGATCTGTCAATAACTAGAGGCACAAATAAGCCTTTGATTTATAAGATATCTTCCAGCTTGAAGTGTTTAAGTCCAAGCTGATCAAATTATCGGCAAACAACTGACCCGCCTGCAACCTACACCCTCAGAGTTAAGTCTTCAGTAATACCCTCAGATTGACGCAGATACCAATAAACACAACCAGCACTAGCAGAGGCACCTACACATCAACAACACAGCTCAATGACTGTAAAACATAGCCATCAGCCACGGCGGCACTCATCCTGGCATCATATGTGTAAGGCAAGCCACTTCGTCAGAGGCATGCACCTTCTAGCGCATTATGACTAAGACACTCTAAAGCCTGCCCAAACACCTCCAACTCACTAATCAGCAGTTTATGTAGAGCAGACGGATCTCACCAGACCTATATACACTTAAAAACTTCAGTACAGACACGCCACCCACGGCAATTATAGCCATTTGGCACGCCAACCCAGAAGGCGCCAAGGGTAAAGAACCGAACACTCCACTAGTCCCAACCCATAAAAAAACCTCAAGCCACAAAACTTGAGGTCCTTATCAAAAGCGCCAAAGGCGCAATCATCATCTTTAGCTAACAGCTAATAGCTTACGGCTTAAAGCTGTCTTTCAATCCCACA
>JAVJHY011876252.1:379-23200 GCA_035593235.1 Phascolosoma agassizii
GGAGCGCGTGGGTTGAGTTCGGACTGAGCACCACTCGGGTGTTCGTTTCGAGGGTTCCCTCGTCCGACATCCACACCCAGCCGCCCTCGCCAGTGCGAAGGGCCGGGTGGTCGCCGGGCTTCGGCGACTCGAGCACCCGCTTCTTCATGCCCCTCTGCCAGGACCTCGCCGACCGAAGTAGGGACGACCCCATCGGAAGGACCTGGCCTTCGCAAGGTCTTGAAAACGAGCTTCTCGCCTGACCATGGCCCTGAGTGTAGCCCGGGGCTACCGTTCTTCTTTCCCCGCTGGGACGTCCCTCCCCCACATGACGACCCTCGATGAGGAGTGAGTCATGCCCATCAGCCTCAAGGGCCGAAGCCTGCTGACCTTGCGCGACTTTGCGCCGGACGAAATCGGCTTGATGGTGGATACCGCCGCCGATCTGAAGGCCGCCAAGCGCAGCGGCCTTTACCCGAGGCGCCTCGCCAATCGAAACATCGCGATGATCTTCGAGAAGCCGTCCTGCAGGACCCGGGCCTCGTTCGCCGTCGCTGCCGCCGACGAAGGCGCCAACGTCGAAGTGCTCCCGCCCGAAGACATTCGGTTCGGCCAGAAGGAGTCCATCAAGGACATCTCCCGGGTTCTGGGCCGACTCTTCGACGGCATCGTATGGCGCGGCTTCTCCCACAACATCGTGCGCGAGCTTTCGGCCCACGCCGGCGTGCCAGTGTGGAATGCCCTTTGCGACACCTACCACCCAACCCAAGTCCTCGCCGACTTGCTCACCATCCGTGAGGTCTTCGGCGGCGTGCGAGGCGCGCGGCTCTGTTATGTCGGCGATGGTCGCAACAACCTCGCGCGATCGCTGATGATCGGCTCCGCAAAGATGGGAGTCGACTTGCGGATTCTCGCCCCTAAGGCACTTGCGCCTCCGGAAGACCTGGTCAAGGATCTCATGAACGAGGCTTCCGTCGGAGCGAACATCACGGTCACCGATCAAGCCGACAGAGCTCTCGATGGTTGCGAAGCCGTCTACGGCGATGTCTGGGTTTCGATGGGCGAAGAAGATTTGATCGACGAGCGCATCGGGCTGCTCCGCGATTTCAAGGTCACCCCGGATCTGATCGAGCTGACGGGCCGCGCCGACACGATCTACCTGCACTGCCTGCCGGCATTGCACGATCTAGCGACCGAATTCGCCAAGGCGAACCCGGATCTTCGAGAGGTCTCCGACGAAGTCTTCGAGCATCCGCAGAGCCGGGTCTTCGAACAAGCCGAGAACCGCATGCATACGGCGAAGGCCGTGATGGTGCTGACGGTCGGGTAGCTGCGTTCGGCCCGGTGCAGAAGCCGCTCGCCGCGGGCTCTCGATCATGAGCAAAGGCTCGCGCGGACTTGAGCTGCGAGTGTTTGCGCGGGTGTTAGCCGCGGGCGATTGCCTGAGCGCATCGGGCCGGAAAGCCTGGACCGCTGTAGATCATCCCGGAGTAGACCTCGACAAGGTCGGCCCCGGCAGCGCGTAGACGCAGCGCATCGTGGGGTTGGTCTACGCCTCCGACACCAATCAACAGCTGTTCAGGTCGGCGCATCGAGGAGAGAAGCCGCAACGCAGACTCGGCCAGTGGAAGCAGAGGCGCTCCGGAAAGCCCGCCCGGCAGCGCGGCATCCGGGCTCACGCGCCGGGCCGCTGAGAGTCCCATCGAGGTATTGACCGCGACAAACCCGTCGCAAGCCCCGGCCTCGCAGAAAGGCTTCACGGCGGGTGCCAAGCCTTCCTCGGTCCACGGTTTCCGATCCGCATCTTCGGGCGGAAGCTTCACCAGCACCGGGGTCACGCGCCCGCGACCCTCGGCCCGGTCGCATTCTGCAAGCGCAGCCATGACAGGCGCCACGAGCTCGTCCCGAAAACCGGGGCCGTACAACAGGTCGCGCAGACCGCGCGTATTCGGGGAACTCAGATTGATCACGAACAGATCCGTCACGCCATGCAGCTTCTCGGCGAGATCGATCAGCTCCCCACGCGCGGCGCCGACGAAGTCATCGGCGGCGGCCTTCACCGTCCGCGGATGCGGCGCAATGTTACTGGCCAACAGCATGCCCTCGCTGGCCTTGCGGCGAAACGCGGTCAGTCTGGGAAGAATCTTATCGATCCCCTCACTGGGGAAGCCCAATCGATTCCAGATCGCACGCTCCTTGGCGAGTCGGCTCATGCGAGGTTTCGGATTTCCCTCCCAAGGCTCACCGAGGATGGTTCCGACCTCGACGAAGCCGACCCCCATCCGCTGCATCCCAGGCAGCACGACTGCATTCTTGTCGAAGCCGGCCGCGATGCCCACCCGATTCGGAAAGCGCAGACCTCGCCACTCGAAAGGGTCCTCGCAGCGCTCTCCACCCCAGCGAATCGGAAGCTGCAGGGTGGCGTGGCCCAACTGGTGTGCCCATTCGGTCGGAACCGCGCGCACCAGCGGGAAGACTCGTTCGTACAGGCTCATCGGCGAGGCAAGGTAACAGAAGGCCTAGACCCACTCTGCCTGTGACTGCGGGCCCGCTGGGCTTTGTTGGCGACCGTCCCGCTTCCTTCCCGATCCCTGCGCCGAATCGGGGCACGCCGGAGGAGCTCAGCCCCGGCGAGCGCGCGAGTAGAGGCGTATCAGATCCGCTTCGAGTTGCTGAAGCGTCATGGCCTTACCCGCATCCCCACTGAACGAGAGATGGCCAGACATGGCTTCGTCCATGGCGCGGCTCTCCCCACCGAACATGCGATCGAGGACTTCGCTCTTGAGGCGCAACACCACTTCGGCCTCCTCCGCCGGCGGGCCCATGGCCCCCGACGCTTGTCCCCGGAGACCCAGCGTGAACTCCAGCCCCAGGTCTTCCAGCACGAAATGAAGGGTGACCTCCTGGCCAGCGGCAGCCTTGGCCGCGGCCGCATCCGATGCAAAATCAGCCACGAAGCGAGTCAGTAGCGCGCTGACCTCGGCACGCCGTGCCGGGTCGGCAGCGGCTTGCTGCAGACCCGAGTCCTCTGACAAGGCCCTCTCTACGGGTTTCGCGGGGGTCTTCTTTGCCTTCGGAGCGGCATCCTTCTTCTTCTGCAGATCCGTCACGGCCGGCGCCGGACGATCGCGAAGCGCCGCACAGGTGGCCTCATCCGGAATCACCCTCGCTGTCTGCCAGTCCAGCCGAGCGGCCACTTCGGGGTTGAGTGCGCAGCGGGTGGGCTCGCCCCGCAGCAGGCGAGCCAGATCCCCACTCACGATCCGGCCCTGGTGGGCTCCGATCTGATGGGTATTGCCGCCCAGATGAGGGGTGCCGATGACACCTGGCGCGGCGAGCAGCGGGTGATCCGAACCCGGCGGCTCGACGGAAAACACATCCAGAGCCGCCCCGGACAAATGCCCGGACTGCAGCGCCGCTTCCAGTGCTTCTTCGTCGACGAGCGCTGCCCGGGCGGTGTTCACAAGGGCGGCGCCGGCCTTCATCGTCGCGAAGGCATCGGCGTTCATGAGTCCTGTCGATTCGTCGGTGACGGCAGCGTGGAGACTGATGAAATCGCTGGTGCGAAGCAGCTCATCCAGGCCGACCGGACGGACCCGATCACGAATCAGCGCCTCTCTCTCCTGCCACGGGTCATAGACGATCACCTCGGCGCCGAAGGGCAACAGGCGCTCGGCGACCTTGCGACCGACAGCACCAAACCCGATCAGGCCGACGCTTCGCCGCCACAGCTCGTGGCCGCGAAGCTGTCCGTAGGCCCGCCCCATAGCGCCCATGTCACCCGCTTCCATACCAGGCTCGCGCAAGAATGCGTTCGCCTCGGGGAGCTTTCGCGCCAGGGCCAACAGGAAGGCCAACGCCAGATCCGCCACCGCATCGGCGTTGCGCCCGGGGGCATTCAAGACCGGAACACCGAGCTGGCTGCACGCGCCCACGTCGACATTGACCGCATCGCCGCGACAGGAGGCCACGACCCGAAGGTCGGGAAGCTCGAGCAACGAACCGGCATCGACAAGATCGATTTCGGTCACGAAGACGTCGAAGCCCTGGAGAGCCTCGACCAGGGTCGGGCCGGTCAAGAGGCGCTTTGCGTCGCGGTAGCTGGCGTACTCCACGTCACCGAGTGCGTCGAAAGCTCGCAGGGACTCGGTGTCCATGTCGGCGGTCACCAGAATGCGCAGGCCGGGAGGCGCTGCGCCTACGGCGCCCCAGGCCTGAGATCGGTTCAGCATCCCTTGGATCGCGAGGCCTTGGGTCACTTCCGTGGCCGGCTTGCGAAGCTCCTGAAGTTCGCACCAACGCTCGTGGATTGGTGCGAGGATCTCCTGATCCTTCGCGTCGGGCTCGAAGCTCTCGAGCGAGACTAACGCCGATGCGGCCTCCTCGAGGTCTGCAAAACGCCCCGCTCCCACCGCCGCGCACAGCGCGGCCCCAAACGCGGTCGATTCGGAGCTGCGGCCGCGCTCCACTGCCTGCCCGCAAACCGCGGCCACGCAGCGCAGGAAGCTCTCGCTCTCCGCCATTCGGCCACCGAGCCGCAGCGCTCCCGGCTCTGTGCGGGCCTGGTCCAGGTTTGCCCGGAGTGCAAAGGCCACGCCTTCGGTGATCGAACGGGCGAGGTTGACAGCGGCCCGAGACGCATCCGGCTCGCCGAGGTGGGACAGCGACAGATCGCCGGTCGGAAATCGCATCGCGCGGGAATCCATCACCTGGGTCCCGAAGGTCGAGATCATCCCACCGGCTCCTGCTGCCGCGGCACCGGCTTGCGCGAACAACCAACCGGCGGCGTTGGGGGCAAGCGGCTGCAAAATGCGCCCCAGCCACTCGACCGCGTCCCCGACCGGGCCCGCATTGCTCTCGACCACATGGCGACCGGCCAGGACATGGGGCTCCACCCACCGACCTGGCCGAGCAGCTGCCGGGCCGTCGACCACGGCCTGAACCGGCAGGGTCGTGCCGCAAAGGGCCGCGGCCTGTCCGCCTTCGAGAGCAGCAAGACCCAGCAGTCCTAGCTGCGTATCCCCACCGCCCATCGAGACCGAAGTTCCCGCCTTCAGTCCGAGGTGGGCAGCGGCGTCTTCTCGGAGCCCGCCCAGTCGGGTTCCTGAGCCGGCCAGCTCGGGGAACCACGAACGCTCCAACCCTAGGCGTTCGATCCAGGAATCGGACCAGGATGCGGCCGAGAGGTCGTAAACCAAACTTCCCGAAGCCTGTGTGGGATCGGTCGATTTCTCCCCGCACAGGCGATGGGTCAACCAGTCGTTGACGCTGAATGCGCAGCGCACTCTGGCCAATGCGCCGTCGTCCAGGCTCAAGAGTCGCGGCAGCAGCCCAATCGGCGCTGGCCAATGCCCCCCGGAAGCCTCGAGCGCTTCTCCATGCTCGGCGGCGAGCTGCATCGCGGCGCCGACGCCGCGCGCATCATGGTTCGGCGAAGCCCAGAGCACTTCGTCCTCGTCGCCGAGGATCACACTGCCAAAGCGCATACTCGCGACGGCGACTCCGACAACTTGCTCGGGCGAGGCCCCGAGTCCTTGGAGCCCCTCTCGGATGGCTTCGCCGAGAAGGTTCCAAATCAGCCCCAGGTCCAGATCAGCTCCGCCCCCGGCCGACGGCTTGGCGGCCCACACTCGTGCCGTACGAAGGGCGACCCCGTTCTCCAGATCGACGAAGAGGCAGCGTCCCCCGCTGCCACCGAGGTCGATCCCCAAGCCGTATTCCGTCTCCCTGGCCAAGCTCGTCCCCTCTTCCCTCGATGATCACTTGATGGAGCCGCGCGGGGCTCAGGCGTCGAAGCGTACCGGCAATTCGGCGGGTGAGCGGAACATCAGTCCGCGCACCTCGGGCCGCTCCCGATCCGGGTCCAGGCGAAGTCCAGGCATCATTTCCATTAGGGTCTCGAGAGCCACGCGGGTCTCGAGACGCGCCAGATGCATGCCGAGGCAGGTGTGAGGGCCGAAGGCGAACGATGCGTGGTGGTGACGAGCCCGGAAGATGTCGAACAGGTCGGGATCCTCCCAACGGGTCTCGTCTCGATTTGCAGCGCCCATGCAGACCTGGATCGGGGTGCCCGAAGTGATTGGCACACCGCAGACCACCGCATCGCGCCGGGCCGTGCGCTGGATCCCGGTAAGGGGCGGCTCCCAGCGCAGCCCCTCCTCGATGGCCTGAGGAAAGAGCTCGCGATCCAAACACAGGGCTTCCCATTGGTCTGGCGAAGACAGCAAACCGCAGAGCAAGTTGGCGGACGAGCGGGAAGTCGTCTCGGCACCCGCCGGCGCCAACAGCCGCAGAAAGGCGAAGATCTCCTCGTCTTGGAGCCGCGTGCCATCGAGCTCCGCTTCCGCCAAGAGACTCATCAGATCGTTGGCAGGCTTCTTCCGACGTTCGGCGAGGACGTCCGCAAAGAGTTCGCGGAGCCCCTGGGAAGCGGCGATCCCCCGAGCCGGATCGAAAGCGATGCTGATCAATTCGACCGCTAGACGATGGAAACGGCCGTGGGCCTCCCCGGGGATTCCAATCATTCCGCAGATCACCTTGACGGGAAACGGAAAGGTCAATTCGCGGACGAGGTCGGCTCGTCCGTGCCCCCGCAGAGGCGCCAAGCACGCCTCGACGACGGGGCGGACGATCCGCTCGGCCCATTCCTCCATCTGCTTGCGCTGAAATGCCATCTGGATCAGACCGCGATATCGGAAGTGTTCGGGCTCATCCATCTCGAGAATCGTGTGGCCCATGACGAGACCCATCGTCTTTGCGTAACCCGTGGAGCTAAAGGTGTCGCCATCGCGAAGCACTTCACTCACCGCGTCAAAGGAGAGCGCCACCGCCAAGGTTTCGGCGCCGCCCATCATGGCGCCTCCACCGGGAATCCATTCATCCACAGGCCCAACCCAAACCGGTGCCTTGCGCCGATGCTGGGCCCAACCCGGGTACGGATCCGCCTCGCCACCAGCGCGCTGCATGCGATCGAAGTCTTCGAAGGGATCGTAGTTTTCTGCTTCTACGCTCATGGCTGCTCCTCAGTCTTGCCTAACAGTCGAGAGATCAGGCCGAGCAGCTCTTGTCGATGTTGATCGAGATGCTCGGGAGAAAGCGGGTCGAAGCCCAGATTCGGGACCAGGTGAGGCATGGCACCGATGAAGAAGAGCGTGGCACCGACGATCACGCTGGCGACGTGGGCCGGGTCGGTCTCGGCGCCCTCGGGGAGCTCAGAGACCGCCTCCTCTTGGAGCCTCTGCACCAGGAGAATGAACGGTCCCGTGTAGGCAACCAATGCGGGCGGGGTCCCCACCTCACCGTCAACGGACTCGCGCAACAGAAGGCGGGCGAGGGTCGGCCTCTTGCCGACGTACCGGACCCAGACCGAGACGGCGCCGTCGATGCGCTCTCGAAAAGGAGCGTCACGGAGCAGAACCGGAGCCACTTCGTCATAGAGGCCTTCAAGGGCGTCCGCGAGAACCGCTCCGTAGAGCTCCCGTTTGTTGGGGAAGTAGTAAACCAACGAGGCCCGCCGGACGCCGACTTCCTCGGCGACGTCTTCGAGCCGAGTTCCGTGGAAACCGTGAGCCGCGAACAGACTCTCGGCGGCGTCCAGGATTCGGGCTCGAGTCTGGGCGGCTTTGGGGGTGCGACGGTGTGCTGCGCTAGCCACACTCCCTTTCTACCTGCGCGCAGGCAGAAAATCAAGACATGGAGAACCGGGTTTCGGCCTCCGGCAGCATCACCTCAGCCTTTCGTCAGCAGCAAGCAGCTCGCTAGGGGACCGCCCCCGGCGGCAGCCACTGCCACCTCCGGCGTCCCCGGTACCTGCCGGGCCCCGCCCTCCCCCCACAGCTGAACACAAGCCTCGTGCATGAAGCCATAACCGTGCAAACGACCCGCGGAGAGTTGGCCGCCATGGGTATTCAGCGGCAGCTCCCCCTCCAGGGCGATCCGCTGCCCGCCCTCCACAAAGGGCCCACCCTCGCCTCGCCCGCAGAAGCCCAAGGCCTCTAGCCACGACAGGGCAATGAAGCTGAACCCGTCGTAAGCCTCGACCAAGTCGACATCCGACGGTCGCAGATCGGTCCCATCCCACAGGGCCGCGCCTGCGTCTCGGGTTGCCATCGTGGTCAGGTCATCGAACTGATCCCAAGAGGGTCGGCCTAACAGCGAGCAGCCGACCGATTCTACGAAGAGTGGCGTTCGCCTCAAGTCCGCCGCCCGGTCCGGCCTCGACACGATGACAGCGGTCCCGCCATCGACCGGCACGTCACAGTCATAGAGACACAGGGGGGTCGAGATCATCCGAGCGGCGAGATAGTCATCCATCGACATCGGATCTCGATAGATCGCCTTCGGGTTCAAACCCGCGTTGCGCCTTGCATTGAGGGGGATCCACGCCAACTGCTCGCGAGTGGTCCCGAACTCGTGGAAATGCCGTTGGGCAAACATCGCAATCCAATTGGCTGCGGAGTAGGAACGGAACGGGATGGTGTATTCCATCATGCCCGTCATTCGAGCAGGTCCGCCTCCGCCTGTCCCCACGCCGATGCCCTGCCGTTTTCCCGACCCCTGAAAGGTCGACTCCCACACCGAGCGGAAGCACAGGACGTGGTTTGCGAGACCGCAGGCCACCGCCATGCAAGCCTCGATCACCGACGCCAACTGCCCCGGATGTTCGGGCCCGCCGTTGAACCAACGCAGCGGTAGGCGGAGGGCGTCGTGCACCTCGGTGATCCCCGCACCAGAGAACCCACCGGGCCCCATGTTTCCGGGATACGTCGAGAGACCATCGATGTCATCCCGAGTGAGGCCGGCATCTTCGATCGCAGCCACGCAAGCATCGAGGGTCAGATCCAGCGGATCGCGACCGAGTCGTCGGCCCACGTCGGATTGCCCCACGCCGGAGATCACGGCCTGACGTCGCAGCTCCATCAGCGCTCACCTCGGGCAAGTCGCAGCGACGGGTCCGCAGGCTCGAAGAGCGGGAACCAGACGTCATCGTGGTTCTCGAAGACGACTTGAACGGGCATGCCGATGACGACGTCCTCATTCGCCAGATTCACCAGGTTGGTCATCACCCGCAACCCCTCCTGCTCCTCCACCTCGACGATGGCGATCGGATACGGGTGGTCAGGGCTGGGCACCCAAGGCTGGTGATTGAACGTAAAGGTCAGGACCGTCGCTCGGCCGGAAAGCGCGGCCACATCGAGAACCTTGCCCAGACATTCCGGACAACGCGGGGAAGGCGGATGGATGTAGGTCTGACACCCGTGGCATTGGAGTACCTGGAGCCGCCCCTGCTCGCCGCCGCGCCAGAAGTGTTCGTTGACTTCAGTCACTCGAGGCAGAACACGAAACGGTTGCTCGCTCATGGTCTCATCTCCCACGGGTCTTGGATCAGCTCGGACAAGTTTTGACGATCAGCTCGGACAACGGCGTCGAGTGCATGTGCTCGAGATCGGCGTAGAGGGGAAGTTCGTCCATCGTCCGCTTCAGGGCGTCGGGCGAGCCATACAAACGCGAGGGGTCCGTATAGTCTTCGGTGGCGAAACGCTCCACGACGATCGCATCGACCCGTGGCGCGCCCGGGGTCACCGCCCTGGCCACAGCGTTCCGCACGTACTGCCAACGCAGGGGGTGGAGATCGAAAGACGCCGGCGTGTGCACCTCGTGCCAGCCGCGATAGAAGGCCTCTGGCGAGAGACGCTCCGGCTTCGGGAACCACGTGAAGTGGGTCACCCCAGGGCTGGCTTGGCCGTCGGGCCAATCGCGTCCCGGCTGCGGCTGCGGCACCGACTCCGTGACGAGGTAGCCGTCGAGCCGGCTGCTGCGAGCGCGGAGAGCGGCCTCAAAGCCCGTTCGATCGTCCAGGCTCGGCATCCACACGCTGACCGCTGCCGACAGGGTGTTCCCTTCTCCCATCAAGAGCGTCGGCTTCGGAATGATGTCCTGGGTGTCAGCGATGCTGAAGTTCAGGCCGAGTGCACCCGCCCTCAGGATCGACGTGCTGACGTCACCGAGCAGGTGCTCCCGGTAGTCGCCGATCGAGAGGCTTTCCTGTTTCCAAGTGAGATAGACCAGTTTTTCCATGAAGTCTCCGTCGTGTCAGTATCCGCGATCGAGGTCGACTGGATTCAGGAGCGGTTCGCCGACTTCCATTCGCCGCACGTTCTCTGCAAAAAGTTCGACCACCCGCGGCAGGTAATCGGGGAACCCTCCGGCCACATGGGGCGTGATCAAAAGGTTCGGCGCTTCCCAGAACGGATCCTCGGGTGGAAGCGGTTCCGTATGAAAGACGTCGAAGGCAGCGCCCGCAAGACGACCCGAAACCAGAGCTTCATGCACAGCCGATTCATCGACAATCCCACCACGGGCGAGATTGACGAGATACGCGCCGGGCTTCATCTTCGACAGGCGGCCGGCGGACAGCAGACCGCGCGTCTGTTCGGTCAGAGGCAAGAGCAGGACCAGAACATCCGCCTCGGCCAGCACTGCATCGGTGCCCTCCATCCCGTAGACGGTCTCGATCGCAGGATGAGACTTCGGCGTTCGCTGGGTCGCGACGACGCGCATTCCAAGGGCCTTGGCCTTGTCCGCCAGGGCACCGCCGATGGCGCCGGCGCCCAGGATTCCCAAAGTCTTTCCGGCCATGGGTTCAGCCAGGAAGCGTCCCCAGCTCTTGCCGCGCTGGTTGGCGAAGGACTGTGGCAGCTGCTTCAGCAATGCCAGGATCAATGCGAGGCCAAACTCGCTCATCGTGGGAGCCGCGGCGCCGCGATTGTTCGCAACCCGAGCCCCAGAGGGCAGCTCCTCACCCAACACATCATCGACGCCAGCACCCATGCATTGGATCAGCCGTGCTCCCTTCGCTCCGGCCCAATGCCCTTTCGGGGAGAACAGGGTCAGGATGAACTCGATCTCGACCAGGCCGCCTTTGAACTCTTCCTCCTCCGTCCACACCACGACGTCCCGGCCCGGAAACGCGGCCACGAGCATCGGCTCCATGGCCCGGGCGAACGGCGCATAGACATGGATCGATTTGGGCATGGGCGCCCATTCTATGAGAGCTTCGGCCCCTCTGCCTGAGAAAGAGCCGCGACCCTCGGCACCGGTTGGGAATGAGTGCTTGTGCGTCTGGTCTTGGCACCCGACACTCCCGCGATGCGCGGTAGGACCCTCCTGTGGCTGTGGCTTCTGGCCCTTCCGGCAACGGCCGAGGTTCTGGTTCCCCTTCCGAGCCAACCCGCCGATGTGCCCTGGCCCACCGAGAGCTGGCCGACAGCGGAGGTCGGTGACGACGTGGACGCCGCTGCCCTCGCCAGCAGGGTCGACACCCTCTTCCAGAGCGTGGGCCGTGGCGGCGTGACGGATACCCGAGCCGTCCTGATCATTCGCCATGGCCGAATCGTTCTCGAGCGCTACGCCGATGGCTTCGATCCGTCGACGCGCTTTCACTCCTGGTCCATGGCCAAGAGCGTCACCCAATGTTTGGTTGGGCTGCTGGTGCGAGAAGGCAAACTGGCTGTGGACGACCGCGCCCCCGTCGATGCTTGGTCCGACCCCAGCGACCCCCGTCACACGTTGACCCTTAGGCACGTGCTGCACATGACCACAGGTCTCGACAACGCCGATGGAGGCGCAGACCCCGAGGGGTTCGTCGCCAAGGTTCTGTTCGGGGAAGGCAGTGATTCGATGGGTGGGTATGCAGCGGACCGGCCTCTTCTGCATGACCCGGGGACCCACTGGGCCTACTCGACCGGGACCAGTGCGATCCTGGGAACGATCGTCAGCGAGACCACGGGACCGGCCCGAGAAACCACCCGCGCGTGGATGGAGCAAGAGCTCCTCGAGCCGCTCGGCATCGACTCCTTGGTCTTGGAGTCCGACGGCACCGATCACCTCGTCGGCGGAAGTCACGCGTGGGCTTCTGCACGAGATTGGGCGCGGCTAGGGTTGCTCTATTTGCGTGACGGCATGTGGGACGGCCGACAGGTTCTTCCGGGCGGTTGGGTCGACTTCTCCAGAAGCCGGGCACCCGCCGACAACAACGGAACTTACGGCGCCCACTTCTGGATCAATCACGATCCGATTGGCGACCAATTTTCACCCATGCCAGAGGCCCCAGAATCG
The DNA here is from genome assembly GCA_035593235.1 of Phascolosoma agassizii. Taxonomy (NCBI): domain Eukaryota; kingdom Metazoa; phylum Annelida; class Sipuncula; order Phascolosomatiformes; family Phascolosomatidae; genus Phascolosoma; species Phascolosoma agassizii. The sequence goes on from JAVJHY011876252.1 coordinate 12,476, forward strand.
GTGTTCATGATGAGTGGCAACGGAGGGCAGTACGTAGTCCTTGCGCCCAGCAAGGACCTGATGGTGGTGCGGCTCGGTGAGATGCTCGAACTCGACTGGGACCAGTTGGGCCCGCGCATGGGCGCGCTAATCCAGACCTTCCCGGATCTTGCGGAGCCGGAGCCCACCGAATGAAGCGTCTGCTCCTGCTCCTCGTCCTTGCAGTGGGTGCGGCGGCAGCCTTCTATCTGCCAGGCCTTTTCCGACAAGTCCATATCGGGAATGGGTTCATCGCCAAGCAGATGTGCTCGTGCATACTGGTGGGTCAGCGGAGTTTCGAATCCTGCCGTCCCGACATGATGCCTGCGATGGATCGGATCGAGGCGGAGCTGCTTGCAGACGGCCAGGGCGTTCGAGCCTGGGTACCTGGGCTCGGCGAACGCGTGGCTCGACTCGAAGCCCCCTTCGGATGCACCCTGGAGCCCTGACCGGGGTTCTTCACCCGCTCCTCTTCGCCCACTCAGGAAGGCCTCTCGCGGATCCGATAGGTCCCCATGGCCGGCACGCAAGCGCTTCCGACCCTTCTCCTGGTGAGTACCGACCCTGAGGCGTCGAAGTGGCTCGAGCCGGCCAGCGGTGACTTTCAGATTCGTCAGATCGCCCCGAAGGAACTCGACCGAGGCTCGGAGTGGATTGACGCGGCGCTTGGGGTAGCGCACTGGCGAAGAAAAGACGGCCCTTCGGCACTGGACTACCTCGCCGGGCTCCGCGAAACCCCGATGGTTGAACGGATCCTGCTTGTCGCCGATGCGCTGGATTCCGCAGAACTTGGCCGAGTCATCGAACGTCTGGCCCCCGAGGCTTGGCTCCCCGATCCACCCCCAGCCCATGCCCTCAGACTGGCACTTCGCAATGCCGTGCCGGCAGCCCAGCCCGGGGCCGGCGCACGACGGGGCCAGCGCCCGGCAACCGCGCTGTTAGGCGTGAGTGCCGCGATTCGCGAACTTCTGGAAGAAATCCGCAAGGTGGCCCCGGGCAGGACCTCTGTCCTAATCCTCGGAGAGACCGGGACGGGAAAGGAACTTGCCGCTCGCGCGGTCCACGAAGAGAGTGACCGCAAGCAGGGCCCCTTCATCGCCGTCAACTGTGGCGCGATGCCCGATACCTTGCTCGAGAGTGAGCTCTTCGGATCCATGAAGGGTTCGTACACGGGCTCAGACCGCGACCGAATCGGACTCTTCGAGCAGGCCAACGGCGGAACCCTCTTTCTCGATGAGATCGGCGATACCACGCCGCCCCTCCAGACCAAGCTCCTGCGCGTCCTCGAAGCTCGAGAAGTCAGGCCGCTCGGAAGTGAGACCGCCCGGCCCGTTGACGTGCGCATCGTCTCGGCAACCCACCGGGATCTCGAAGCCGCGATCCTCGACCGCAGCTTTCGGAAAGATCTCTTCTACCGCCTGAACACGGTCACGCTCCAGCTCCCGCCCCTGCGCCGAAGGCGAGTCGACATCCCGTTCCTGGCCCAGCACTTCGCCGAAGTCTTTGGCCGAGAGAATGCACGCCAGATCACACTCAGCGAGCCGTTTCTTAATGCCCTCGCCCGCCACGAGTTTCCCGGCAACGTACGAGAACTTCGCAACGCCGTGGAGCGGGCCATCGCGCTGACGGAACCCGGTGAAGATGTGGATCTCGCAAAGCTGGTCGATCCGCGCGGGCCAGCCCGGCCGCGCCGACGCACCACAGGTTCTCTGCGCGACCAGGTCGAGGTTCTGGAGATCGAGTGCATCCGAGACGCGCTGGAAACCCATGACGGGAACAAGACCCACGCCGCGAAGGCCCTCGGGCTTTCGCGGGTAGGCCTCGGCAAGAAGATCAAACGCTACGGCCTCGAAGGCTAGGCGCCCGCCACCGCCAACCTGGTTGTCGGCAGTTGGCGTAGCCCGTCTCCCTGGAATGGTTTCCGAATCGGGTCGGGCAGATGCGGCCCCGAGTGCGTCCGCATGCGCCGGACCCAGGACGAAACGCGGCAAGGTCCGTCTCTGCCCCCTCCGCACCCATCGACGGAAGATCAGCCACTTAGCGCCGAGGATGCCGATGGCACGTGGCTTGCTCTAGTAACGGGCACGAACCCCCCAAAAGGTTCCCCCCAAGAGCCCCCCCGAAAGGGCCCGGTCGTTCCCCCAGCGGCCGGGCCCGCCCTTTTGGGGAGTGGGTCCGGCTGCGGGTTTCCGGCGCCACGGCCGTCGGGATCCGTATACTCCAGTGCCCATGCACGACGCTCCGGATATTCCCCTCGTCGATGCTGCATCGCTGCCTCTCCAGGGCCAACCACTTCATACACGCACCCTGGTGGTGGATGTCTTTCGCGAAAGTGCCCATAGCTTGCACGTACTCGGGGAGCTGATCGACCTCCGTAAGTGCGACTTCGCCCCGGTCGGTGTCGACCTCCAGACCGCCGGCTTCATTCACCAAATGAAGATCGCGCTCTGGATCGACCCGGAGACCCGCGTCATCCAACGCTTGGAGACCCAGCAACCGCACGTCGCCTACGAGGCCGACCCGGTGACGACCGGCGGGGAATGCTGTCGCGATCCGGCCCCCGCGCTTCAAGGCCTGGTCGGTGCGTCCGTCGACGGTGACTTTCCCAAGCGACTCAGTCTCGTGTTCGGGGGCGCGCTCGGCTGCTCCCATTTGGTGACCCTGGCCCAGTTAATGGGCAACGCGCTTGCCTCCGGGCTCGACCGTGAGGAGGCCCGAGCGACCATCCCCTCGCGCAAGGACGGCGAGCGGATCTTCAAGCGGGCAATGGTGCTGGATGGCTCGGCCGCGGGCGAAGGACGCATCGAGATGGCAATCCAGCAAAGTGACTTCGACACGAAGCCGCGGGTCCAGGTCACCAACTTCCTGGACCGACTCGAACGCCAACACGAGGTCCGCATCCACGGCCGGGTGGCCATCGCCGGGATGACCTTCACCGGACTGGACGCCGCGGAACGAACTCGCACCCCAGAGAGCTACGGCCTACAGACCTGGTCTCGAGAGACCGACCTGCTTGCGCCTCTGGTTGGCGCCTCCGCACTCGGTGGCCTCTCGGCCAGGCTTTTCGACCTGGTCGGGAGGGACACCGAACGGGCTGCGCTGCTCGACGCCCTTCTCCAGTTCGCCCCCGGTCTCATCCAATGCCTCGCGGCAACGTCGGGCCAGTGGATCGGGCAGGCCACCGGGCAGCCGTCCGAGACGGGCAACGGTGGTTCCGCCCCGGGCCGTCACTTCTCCCCCAACTGCTACATGTGGCGCGAGGGGAGTTCCATGCAACGGGCACAGGGGGGCCGCGACGGGGACCCTCAGTAGCGTCGAACATCCAAATCGGAGTGACCGTTCTTGGGTGCCTCCTACCCACGAACAGAACGGCGAAACCAATCCTCTCTTCACCAGGCGCGAACGAGGTGCGAGAGTGGCCGCGTCGACACGCGAAGCGGGAGGCTCCATGAAAGACATCATCGAAGGCAGATGCTATTGCGGCGAGGTCGCGTACCAGCTGCAGGCACCCCTCGGTCTGATCGCGAACTGCCACTGCGGCTTCTGCAGACGGATCCACGGCGCAGCGTTCACCACGGTTTCCTTCATCTCCGTCGACGCCCTCGAATGGACCACGGGCACCCCACGGCTCTTCGAAACCCCGATGGGAAGCCGGAGGAACTTCTGCCCCCGGTGCGCATCCCCTCTCTGCAATTTTCCCGCAGCAGGCAATTTCGCGAGCCTGATCATGGGGAGTGTCGACCAAGAATTCCAGCAGCAAGCCTGGATGCACGTCAGCATCGAATCGAAGCTGCCGTGGACTCGCCTGGACGACGGACTCCCGGCGTTCGAAGGGTTTCCCTCGAATTCGCAGATCGCCGAGCTTGTGCGGGCCCGTCGCGACCCGCGCACGTGACGGGGAGCACCCCCTTCCATGACTCTCAACTGAAGTAGACTGCCGCAGGAAACGCGGCGCCAAGCGCCTCGCGATCAAGGAGACCCCATGGCAGACATTCACGGCGGCCAGGTTGCAGCTCGTCAGCTCGCCGCAGCCGGCATCGATACGATCTTTGGCGTCGTCGCTGGACCGATGATCGAGGTCTTTGCCGGCGCGCAGGAATCCGGTCTGCACGTGATTGGCGGACGCCATGAGATGAACATGGGGTTTGCGGCCTCGGCCTGGGGCTACCAGAAACGCAAGCCCGGAGTGTTGGTCGTGGGTTCCGGCCCCGGTATGACGAACTCGGTCACTCCGATGCACGTGGCCACCGAGAGCGCGATGCCACTCGTCGTCTTGGGCGGCTCTGCTTTTGCCAACACCCGCGGGGTTGGCGGCTTTCAGGAGGCCGACCAGATCGCCTTCGCCCGCCCGGCGTGCAAGTGGGTCGGCCAAGTCGACTCGACCGAACGCATTGCAGAGTGGGTTCATCTGGCGCTGGGCAAGGCGGTGGAGGGTCGGCCCGGCGCGGTGTACCTCGACTTTCCTGGCCAGTTGGTGGCCGGCACCATTGCCGAGGAACAACTAGCGCTGCGCAGCCGAACGCCGGAGATCACCCGGCCTCACCCAGCCCCCAACAGCGTCGACAGACTGGCCGATCTCGTCGCCGAAGCCGAGCGGCCGCTGCTGCTGGTCGGCAAGGGAGCTGGCTGGTCCGAGGCGGGCGGTGCCCTTCAGAACCTTGTCGATCGCGGGATTCCCTACGTCGCCTCGCCCATGGCTCGCGGAATTCTCCCCGACGACCACCCCAATTTCGCCAACGCGGCCCGTTCCGCGGCACTGCAGGGGGCGGACCTGGTCATCATGTTCGGCGGTCGCTTCAACTGGATCTTCGGGATGGGGCGGCGCTTCGCCAAGGAAACCACGCTGGTCCAGGTCGATATCCAAGCCGAAGAAATGATCTCGGGCGCCGAACTCGACCTGGGGATCGTGGCTGACGCCCAGGCCACCGCCGTGGCGCTCCACGAGGCCCTCACAAGCCGAACCCTGCGAAGCCTGGACAACGGGTGGCTTAAGGGGTTGCAAGAACAAAGTGAGCGGAACGAAGGCGCGGTCCGTGCCGCCCTCGAAGACGACTCGGTCCCGATTAATCCCTACCGGTTAGTCGCGGAGGTGAAGCGAGCCGTCCCCCGGGATGCCACACTGGTGGCCGAGGGCGAGACCATCATGGGCATCTGCCGCGCCATGCTGCCCAGTTTCGTGGAGCGCAGCCGCTTCAATGCAGGTACCACCGGCTGCATGGGAACCGGGGCCCCCTACGCGTTGGGCGCAAAGCTGGCCCACCCGGAGCGTCCCTGCATCGCCGTGCTTGGCGACTACGCGTTCGGCGCAGCGGCGATGGTCGTGGAAACTGCGGCGCGGAACGACGTCGCTCCGATCTTCGTGGTCGCCAACAACGAAGGAATCGCGGGCCATATGATCCAGGACCATATGCTTCCGCCGGGATCACCACGAATTGCCAGTCTGCTCCCCGCACACTACGAGAAGATCGGCGAACTCGTCGATGCCCACTCGGAACGCGTGGATCGGCCCGGTGAAATCCGGCCCGCGCTGGAGCGAGCACTTGCCGCTGACAAAGTGGCCGTCGTTCACGTCCGTTGTAACCCCAAAGCGACCCGATTGTCGGGCGCCAACTACCTTCAGTAGAAACCGGCCCCAGAAAGCGAAGTGTGCACCCGCCCTCCTCGGAAGGTCGTGCGCGCTTGATCTTTCTGAAACGGCTCTAGATCACGAGAGGAATCCCCATGCCCATGCCCCTGGAAGGTCTGCTCGTTCTCGACTGGACGATCTGGCAACAAGGACCTGTCTGCTCTGCCATGCTGGGAGACCTGGGTGCCGACGTCATCAAGATCGAACAGCGTGGCAGCGGGGATCCAGGACGTTACTTGGCTGCCGTCGGCGGAGCGGGCCCGGCAGACCGACCCAACTGGTATTTCGAGGCGAACAATCGCAACAAGAAGAGCCTCACCCTCGACCTAAAGCGACCCGAAGCCCTCGAAGTCGTCTACGACTTGGTCGGCAAGGCCGATGTTTTTGTGCAGAACTATCGGTATGGAGTCGCCGACCGTCTGGGCGTCGGCTACGAGAAGCTCAGCGAGATCAATCCAAAACTCATCTACGCCAGCGCAACTGGCTATGGCCCGGAGGGACCGGAACGGGCGGAGCCCTCCTTCGACCATCTGGGCCTGGCTCGCTCCGGCATCATGACGGCTGCGGGCGAACCCGACATGCCGCCGCTCGGCATCGCAGGAGGGATCGCGGACCAGATGGGCGCGGTGATGATGGCCTACGGAATCATGGCTGCCTTGATGGCGCGAGAGCGCTTCGGTATTGGCCAGGCGGTCGATGCTTCGCATCTTGGCAGCATGATGTGGCTCCAGGGCCTTTCCCTAGGCATGTTGTGCATGGCGGGCTTCCCCTTCCCTCGTTCATTTCGCAACCAAGCCGGCAATCCCCTCTGGAATCACTACGCATGCGGCGACGGGAAGTGGATCGCCCTCGCGATGCTCCAACCCGATCGGTACTGGGCCGATTTTGCGCGGGCCATCGGTCACCCCGCGCTCGCGGAAGACGAGCGGTTTGCCACGATGACGGAACGAGCGGTCCACAAGGAAGCCTGTGTCGCCGTCTTGGATGAAGCCTTCGCTTCCGAACCCCGCGAAGTCTGGATCGAACGGCTCCGCGAGGCGGAGGGCGACTTCATCTACACCATCGTCAACTCGGTCGGCGACCTCCCCGACGATCCGCAGGTGAAGGCGAACGAGTACATCACCGAGGTCGAGCATCCTCAGTTCGGGCCCACGCCCATGGTCAACATCCCTGTTCGGCTGCGGGAGACCCCCGGCAAGATCCGCTCGGTCGCGCCGGAACTGGGCCAGCACACGGAAGAGATTCTGATGGATGTCCTCGGCTATGAGTGGGATCACATCACGGAGCTGCGAGAGAAAGAAGTGCTGTAGGACCGACGTCGACTCTTCTACATGAAACTCATTGACCAAGAGGTCGCTCGCGCACTCTTCCTCCGGGGCCAGGGCCTGCACCGAACACGGAGTCGGCGACCCACGCGGACGGCCGTCCGCAAGACCATCGCGGAACTGGGCTTCGTCCAGGTCGACGCGATCCAGGTGCTCGAACGCGCGCATCACCTCATTCTCCGCAGCCGATTCCGGGGCTACCAACCCAAGACCTTGACCCGGCTGCTCGAGGAAGACCGCAGCCTCTTCGAACATTGGACCCATGATGCCTCCGTCATTCCGGTCGATCTGCTTCCCCAATGGACCTTCCGGTTCGATCAGCGGCGCGCGAAATCGATCCGAGCCAACGCGAAGCGGGTGGGTGGCGCGCGCGCTTTCAGTCAATTATTCGAGGAAGTTCGCGAGCGGATCCGCCGTGAAGGCCCCCTCGCCACCTCTGACTTCGAAGCTCCGCCGGAGCATCCCAAGGGAAGCTTCTGGAACTGGAAACCCGCGAAACGCGCCCTCGAACACGGGTGGCGGGTGGGCGAGTTTGGCATCGCGGGGCGAGATCAGTTCAAGAAGCTCTATGACCTGTTCGAGAGGGTTCACCCAAACGATTGCGCGCACCCACGAATGAGTGAAGCGGAGTACCTGGATTGGGCCATGCCCGCGGCCCTGGAACGGCTGGGCACCGCCACCCCTCGAGAGCTCGGGGCCTTCTGGGGAGACACCGCGGCCGCCACGGCCACCGCGTGGTGCCAGGCAGCCCTCGCGGACGGGCGGCTGATAGAGGTCCGCGTCGAGTTGCCCCAAGGCCAACACCACACGGGCGTGGCCTTTCCAGACCTCGACCGCCGAATTGCACGACTTCGCCCAGCCCCTAGTGAGCTGCGCCTTCTCTGTCCCTTCGATCCGCTACTCCGGGATCGCGACCGTACGCGCCGATTGTTTGATTTCGACTACCGGTTCGAGGGCTTCGTCCCCGCCGCGAAGCGACGAGATGGCTACTACGTCCTCGCCGTGCTGAACGGGGATCAGCTGATCGCCCGTTGCGACCCGCGCTTGGACCGGAAGGCTTCCTCTCTGGAAGTGCGCGGCCTGCGTTGGGAGCGGGGGGCGCGCACCTCATCGGCAAGCGAAGGGCTCCGTGAACTTCTGAGGGAGTTGGCCAGCGACCTCGGGGCGGAGCGGCTTCGCTTTCCGAGGGGCCGCTAGACTCCGGCCGAGCTTGCTTTCGGACGATAGGTGCATACCTGAGGTGGACACCATCGCCGACTCCCAACTCCTACTGCCCTTCCCTCTCTCGCTTCCCGCCGATCGCCCCATGACTCAACCGGAACTGCTGCTGAACCGCGAGCTGACTTGGCTCGCCTTCAACTCACGCGTCCTGCACGAAGTGGAAGACGAGCGGACCCCCTTACTGGAGCGGGTCAAGTACTTGTCGATCGTGGGCTCCAACCTCGACGAGTTCTTCATGAAACGGATTGGTGGCCTGATGCAGCTGGAGGCGGTCGGCCTCCAGAACCTGAGCGTGGACGGACGCACTCCCAGCGAACAAATCCGGGAATGCCTCCTCGAAATTCGGCTCCAAGAGAAGCGGCAGCAGGCCGCGTTCACCGAGATCTTGCAGCGATTGGCTGCACACGACATCTCGGTTCATTCCTTCGAAGCCCTGAACTCCGCGTCCCAGACTGAGCTTCGCGAGAAGTTCAGCGAAGAGATCTTCCCCTTGGTCACGCCCCAGGTCGTGGACCCGGCACACCCCTTCCCCTTCGTCTCGAACCTTTCGCTCAACCTGATCGTCGAGCTTCGCGAGTCCGCCGAGGCAGCTCCCGTTCTGGCTCGGGTCAAGGTACCCATTGGCGCGGGCATTCCGCGCTTCATGACGACGGACCAAGGCAAGCGATTCGTTCCGCTCGAGAGCGTGATCGCCGCCAACCTGGACCTGCTCTTTCCGGGCTCGTTGATCGACTCCGCGTCCCTCTTCCGGGTCACGCGCAACGTCAACACCGAACGGGACGAGGAAGGCGCGGACGATCTGCTGGCGATGATTGAGACCGAAATGCGAGATCGACGCTTCGCACCCATCGTTCGCCTGGAAGTGTCGAACCAGATGCCTGACGTCCATCGAGCCTTGCTCGCCGGGGAGCTCTTGCTCGATCCAGACTCGGACATCTTCCCAATGGACGGCCTGATGGGCCAGCGGGATCTGATGCAGATCGCGTCCCTGAAGCTCCCCGAATTGCACTTCCCGCCTTTCGCGCCGGTCGACCACCCGGCCTTCGCTCGGCCCGGCCGCTCGGTGTTCCGAGTGATTCGCGACGAGGGCTCGGTTCTCCTGCATCATCCCTACCAGTCCTATGCCACATCGGTCGAGTGTTTCCTTCGCGAGGCCAGCGAAGACAGCAAGGTCCGAGCGATCAAGATGACCCTCTACCGAACCGACGAAGGGTCGAAGGTGATCGAGCACCTGATCCGCGCCGCTCACGGTGGCAAACAGGTGGCCGTGGTGGTCGAACTCAAGGCCCGCTTCGAAGAAGAGCGCAACATCCGCTGGGCGGGTCGGCTCGAAGAAGCCGGCGTCCACGTGACTTACGGTGTCTTGGGCCTCAAGACCCACTGCAAGACCATCCTCGTGGTTCGACAAGAGGCAGGCACCCTGCGTCGCTATGCCCATATCGGGACGGGCAACTACAACGCCGACACTGCGCGTCTCTACTGCGACCTTGGGCTGTTGACTGCAGACAAGAAGATCGGCCAGGATCTCACCGAGCTCTTCAACTATCTGACCACCGGCATCCGTCCCAAGCGCAAGTACCGCAAACTCCTGCCGTCCCCGAAACATTGCAAGGCCGCCCTCCTCCAAAAGATCCAGCGGGAGATCGACCTGCATACGGCCAAAGACCCCGGGCTCATCCAGATCAAGACCAATGCTCTCGAGGACGCTGACGTGACCCGCGGACTCTACGCGGCTTCCGAAGCGGGGGTTCAAGTCGATCTGATCGTACGGGACAGTTGTCGCATCCGTCCGGGCCTTCCCAAGGTTTCTGAAAACGTCCGAGTGATCAGCCTGGTGGGCCGCTTCCTAGAACATGCTCGTGTCTACTACTTCCGCGCCGGCGGCGAAGAGGAATACTTCATCGGCTCTGCCGACACGATGAGCCGAAACCTCGAAAATCGAGTCGAGGTGCTCGCTCCGGTCGAAGCCGCGAAGGCCAAGAAGGACATCCGCTTCTTCCTCGATACCCAATTGGCCGACCAGCGCTGCGCCTGGGACATGGATTCCGAAGGCGGCTACACCCAACGGCTAGCGGCGGAGGGCGAGCCCCAGCGGTCATCCCAGGAGATCTTCATCGAGTGGGCCATGAAGCGCTATCGCCAGGCAACCCGCCTTAAGACCCGCGGACTCAAGGGGGGCGACGGCGCGGGCCGCCGTTCCGCTTGAGGCTTGACTGGGGCTGCCACCCAACATCAGCCCATACGGCACGAAGACCGAGACGGGCTGATCGACATCCAGGCTCAACGCCCCTGAATCGTCGTCGTCTGACGAATCGCGAAGATCGCCAAATCCTCGCAGCCCACGCACTTCGGCTGGGGAGGCACGTTGGGCTACCCGGACTCTGATTGGCACGGAGCAGCAACTTCGGATCCGACGGCCATGGAACCCATGTCGGCGCTTCCGAGGGCAAAGACGCCCTTGCATGCGGCCTGGCAGATCGCCGGCCCATGCGGCGCCCACTGAGCAAGCGCGAGAAGCAGGATCCGCGTCATCGG
>JAVJHY011876252.1:23210-33770 GCA_035593235.1 Phascolosoma agassizii
CCCGGTTTGATCGCAATCCGCCAAAGCGCCATCGCCCCCGCCTCGTGCAGCAAGGCCGACATGTGGTCTTCGTCGCCTGCCGATGCACCACCGCTGGTCAGGATCACATCGACCTTTCCGCTTGCCGCGTCCAAGCGATTGCGCAATTCACCGCGATCATCAGGTGCGCGTCCCAGATCAACGCAAGCATGGCCAAACGCGGTGCCCAACCCCGACAGCATTGGCCGGTTCGCATCATGGATTTGCCCTGCTTGGGCGGCTTCGCCTGCCTCGACCAACTCGTCCAAACGTTCCTTGCAGTACTCCGGTGCCCCGTGGATGTAGTGGCGATCCATCGCCTCGTTCGTCACCGCGGCCAAAGCACCTTTGCGGTCCCCGGCGTCCCAGGCATCCCACATGGCTTGGTAGTAGGCGTGATTCCCAAGCCACTCCTGATGGGCCCGGTAGGTCGGAACATTGAAGTAGGCGGCAATCGAATGACGGGCGACCGTACGCACGAACTCCGTGTTCTCGGTTGTGGGACAGACATACACGCGACCCGCGATTTCCTTGTGCTCCCCGTGCTTCTTCACCAGAGGTATAGATTTCGCGAGATCCTCCGGCGTGATGTAGTTGAGAATCGCACCATCACCTTCTTTCCCGGCCAGGTCGAGCATCTTCGGGCGAAGGGCCGCGATCAAGACGGGGGGCGGCGGGTCCAAAGCGCGGCGCAGCTTGAAGCCGTGCACCGCGAAGGTCTCATACACCTGGCTGATCTTTTCTCCGGCGAGCGCCGCTCGAAGAAACCGAGCCATATCACGGGTGGTCGCCAGAGGCTTGTCGAAAGGTCGCGCGTTCTGGAAGCGCACGATGTAATCCGACGAAGAGCCCAGACCGAGCACAAAACGACCCGGTGCGGCCAGGGCCATGCTGGCTGCGCTCATCGCGAAGACCGCCGGCCCTCGCGTTTGTACCGGAAAGACAGCGCAGCCGAGTCGTAGCTCGGGAGCCCACTGGGAGGCCAGAGCCAGGGGAATGAACCCATCTAGATCCTGCGCTTCGCTGGTCCACAGATCGGTGTACCCGAGATCCTGCAGTTCCCGAACGAAGTCCGGGTGCTCTGCCATGCTGAGTTCCTGCATCGGAATCGTCATTCCGTAACCCATCTCGGTTCCCTCGTGGTATCTGCGCGCAGGCCCCATCGGCTCGCGGTCGCCCAGGATACACCTAGAGACCGGCGAATGGCCCTTTCCGCTAGTCTCTGCCCCATGGCCAAAAAGCAAGAGCAAGAGGATGCGCGGACCGAGGTCTCCGAGGTCGGCCGCAACATCCTGCGAATGGAACTGCCGATCTCCATGCCGGGGCTCGGTCACGTCAACATGTATGCCCTGATCGATGACGAGGGCGCGACCGTGGTGGACCCGGGCTTGCCGGGCCCATCAACCTGGAAGGCGATCCAGCATCGGCTCAAACAGGCCGGACTCAAGCCCAAGGATATTCACACGATCATCGTGACCCATTCCCACCCGGATCACTTTGGCGGGGCCAACAAGATCCAACAGGAGTCTGGCGGCCGGGTGGTCGCCCATTCGGATTTCCGATTCGGGGTGATGGAATCCAGCGACGACGCGGAAGTCTCGGTCGATGACCTCTCAGGAAGCGAAGATGATGACGATCACCGCATGGTCGTCCAGCGCTGGAAACACAAGACGCCGTGGGGCGGCGAGCATCCGAGGCCGGGTTTCCGCACTCGCATGAAGTGGCGCGCAGCGCGGCTGATGGGCAAGAGCTTCATTCCGACAGTGACGCATAAGGTCAAGCAAGGCGACCGTCTCACCTTGGCAGGCCGAGAATGGTTCGTGACCCACACTCCGGGACACACGGAAGACCATATCTGCCTCCACTCTCCCGAAGAGGGTCTGTTTCTCGCCGGGGACCACGTGCTGCCTTCCATCACGCCGCATATCTCTGGTTTGGCGATCTCGAAGGATCCACTGGACAACTTCTTCGACTCTCTCGATCGCGTCGGCGCCCTCGAGGACATTGAGACCGCCCTCCCCGCCCACGGCAACCCCTTCGGCGATCTCGCCGGGCGGGCCCAGGCGATCAAGGAGCACCACTTCGAACGCTTGGACAAGGTGAAGAGCATCGGCCAGGACCTCGGCCCGGCTAGTGTTCGGGCCTTCTCGGAGAAACTCTTCAAGCAGAGAAGCTGGGGCGGCATGGCAGAGAGCGAGACCTTCGCCCACCTCGAACACCTCCGAATCGCGGGCGACGCCGACGCGCGCCGGGATGACAAGGGCTTGCTCATCTACGAAACCGGCTAATCAAGAGCGGCGGTGCATCGCTGACTGCCCTGGTGACCTCACGAAGAGATGACACTCAGCCCCATCCGCCACACCGACTCGAAGAAGTTGCCCGCCAGAGGTTCGGCGCGAAAAAGGCTTGGACCCAGAGTCGGCATCCCCTGGAAGGGGCGTGCAAGCCAGGACACCTCTGCCCCGACGAAGCCCGCAACGAGCACCCACGAGAGCCACAGCCCACCGGGAGGCCGACCCGGAGGCAAGACGAGCTCGAGAATCCGGCGAAGCCGCCAGAACCCAACGAGACCACACCCCCCCATCATCGCCACGTGGCCCAAGAGCCAGCGCTGGTAGACGTCGAGGGCCGGTAGAACTCGCGGGTCGCTCGCGTCCAGGCCAACCCACGCCGGGTCCGGAGCTGGGCTCAGCCAGACGAAGCTGGCCACGACCGGCGCGAAAGAACCGAGCAGGGCCGCGATGCCGGCGAAACTCACCAGCAGCAGCGTCAGGCTCTGCGCCGCCGTCAGACCCGAGCGAAGCACGGCGGCAAAGGCGACGCCCGCCGCCAAGCTGGCCGTGACGGTCCCCAAGAAGACCAGGGGGAGTTTTATCGCTGCGAAGACGGCCTGAATTGGCGAGTGCCACATCCCGAACACGGCACCATACCCTCCGGCTCCGATCAGAATCGTCGCGATTGCGCTGACCGCGATGCCATCCAATCGGTCCGCGTCGCGAATTCGCCGTGCGAGGCTCTTATCGAAACGAACGAGGGGCCCCGGCCCGACCCACCGCGACATGCTGGCGGACGCGATCAATCGAGTTCCAGAGCCCAGTGCTCCAGAAAGAAGCGCCGCTCCTGAAGTTCGTAGCCGTCGAAGGGCCCGATCAGAGGGCGCAAGGTGACGCTCAGCTGCACCAACACCAACACGAAAACAAACAACCACAGGCGCAGGACCGATAGTCCACGGCCGCTGACCTGCTCGAACGCAGCTCGCAGCAGGCGACCTGCGAAGGTTGCACTGACACCCAGGAAGAGGAGATACATGCCGCCGAGGAAGGCACTCGACTCGGTTGCCTGGCTGAAGACGAAGCCCACCGGGGCGAAACCGACGAGGAGCAAGGCGAGGATCGCCAGCGCCATGATCAGGATTCCCGTGGTCTCCCGAAGGGTCTGGGTCCCGCCCCCAAGACTCGAGAGGATGTGCAAGCTCGGTAGACAGATCGATGCGCCAAAGAACAGGCCCAAGGTGACCCTGAGCGGCACCATCACCAGCTGCATTCCCCCCGCGTGGCTCGCCATCACCAGACCGGTCGCCGCGACGGACACTGCGGCCACCGCGAGCAATGGCGCAGCGACCGGGCCCCGCACCCGAACCTCGTGGAGGATCTGCCCCGGTGCTTTCAGCAGGCCGTCCACCACCGCTCCAAGCCCATAGTGCTCAAGGGGGCGAGCCTCTCCAGGCAGCTCGTAGGGGGGAGCCGGTGCGGCCGGTTGGGTTCTTGACTCGAGTTCATTCATGGCGCTCTCCTTCCAAGGAGAACCCACAGTACGCGGGGTGTTTGCCCGACTGGCTGCCTGCTTATGGCAGACCCGTGACTGACTCGCTGCGGATCTACGTCCGAAGACGCGAACTGGGGAGCGCCTGCATGGCAAGAAGGTACTCTCGAAAGGTCGATTCAAAGCTGTTGGCTCGCCGTTGCGCCAGAATCAGCTGCGAACGAGCGACTCAGAACCTCCGTGGAATCGATTGAGGGTTCCGGTGGAACGAAAGGATTCTGCGTGAAGCGTCTCTTTCTGTGGCGACATGCGAAGGCCACTGCGGGCGATCCCCGTGGCGAGGACGCGGATCGCGAACTCGCGGATCGTGGCCATGTGGCTGCCGAGGCCATCGCAGCCGACCGGGCCGAGGCCCTTTCGGCGATTCAACTCGTTCTTTGCTCACCGGCCGTTCGCACCCGGCAAACGCTGGCGCACCTCCAGCCCCATCTCGATGCCGCTCCCGCTCTCCGCTTCGAACGCGGTTTGTACCTCGCGGCGCACCTCGAACTTCTGGAGCGAATCGCGCGAGCGGAGGAGGAGCACGAAGCCGTGCTGCTCATTGGCCACAACCCGGGCCTCGACGATTTGCTGCGACTGCTCGTCACGGATGGGGACGCGCAAGCCCTCGAACGCTGTGCTGGCGGATTCAAAGCCGGTTCCCTGGCTGAGCTAGGCCTCGACATTTCCCACTGGCGCGATGCCGGAGCGGGCTGCGCCACCTTGCACCATTTCACGCGACCTCGCGACCTGGAAGCCCTGGCCGGCCAAGACTGACAGCATGGAGCTTCGAAGATTCGGAAGCAGGATTCCTGCTCGCAGTCCGTCCTTCCCGGGATGGTGTGCAGGGTGTGAGCCGCGGATGCCGCGACCTTGAGCCGCTCGGCCCGGGCTCGGGACCAGTCCAAGAAGCGGCGGCTCGGCGTCCTCGATCTGGGCAGCACCTCGTTCCATCTGTTGGTGGCCGACGTCCATCGATCCGGCCAACTCACACCCGTCGATCACGAACGGGCGGAGCTACGCCTCGGAGCGGTGATTGGCGCGCGAGATCGCATCCCCGACGATGTTTTCGAGAACTCGCTGCAAACCGCCGAGAATCTCCGTGCTGCTGCAGTCGCGTGGGGTTCCGAGGAGATCTTCGCGGTCGCAACGTCGGCAGTTCGAGAAGCAACGAACGGAAAGCAGCTGGCCAAGGGGTTGTCGAAGGTCATCGGTGCGCCGGTGCGCATCCTTTCCGGTCACGAAGAGGGGCGGCTGATCTTCGCCGCCCTCCAGAAGCGATTGAGCCTGCCCGACGGGCCGTGCCTCGGGGCCGACCTGGGAGGGGGCAGCCTCGAGATCGTGCTGGGTGAGTCCGACGGCATCGAGCTCGAGACCACGCTGCGCCTCGGCGCTGCGCGGCTCCACGGCGAATTCGTGCACTCGGACCCGATCAAGAAGAGCGAAGTCCGCCAGTTGAACGATCGAATCCACAGCGACCTCGCGCCGGTGATCTCCGAGCTGGCCGTCTACGGTCGCCCCCACGCCATCGCGACCGGTGGCAGTGCGCGCGCTCTCGGCCATCTCGCGATCGGTATGCGCGGCGACAAACCGATTGAGAGTGTCCGAGGTGTCATGATCTCACTGACTGAACTGCGATCTTTGAGCGAAGTCCTGGTACACACCACCCATGACGAGCGAGTGGCCCTGCCGGGCATCCGCAAGCGACGCGCCGATCTGCTTCCGACGGCGGCGATCACCCTGCTCGCCCTGGCGGAAGCCGCAGGCCTCGAGGGCTACACCCTTTGCGACTGGGGCCTTCGAGAGGCTGTCCTGCTCGAAGCGGTGGGTGCGCTTTAGAGCCGGTCTCGCGACGCGGCTCGGCGAAACAAGACCTGCGGCGATTCCCTCCTTGTCGAAATGCGCTCTCGCTCCGTCGTCGCACCCGCGGCCATGGGCAATGGCTACTCGGCGTCATGCGCCGTCCGGCGCATGGCCGGAGACTCGCACGGGCTCATCGCCCTGTTGGATGCGTCGTTCGAGTTCCTCGAGATCGAAGTCCTCACCCCGCAGCGTGACGCCAATGCGAATATTTCGGTACTGGAGCCGGGTCTCGGCGCTTGTCATGTGATCGCGAAACTCGAGCACTGTCGGAATGAGGTGGCCCCCAATCTCGCGCACCTTCCCGTACTGCAGTTCGCGAATCCGCGCCTGGGTCTTGTCGTAGATCACAGATTTCGTCGGCAGCCGGGTCATCCTGTCGACCAGGGTCACCACCCGTCCGTAGTAGAAGTAGGGAGGGCTGGTGAGTTCGACATACTCAACGCCGCCCTTCTCCACCCATTCCGCCTTCCCGCCCTTGCGCTGCCGCAGATCCGTGAAGCCTAAGTCCTCCAGGCGAAAGTGAGTCCCGGCAAACACCTCCGTGCCTTCGAGTCCTTCGAGCCGGACGAAACGCTGAAAACGGACGTCCCAGCTCCAACTCACCAACGAGCCGCCATCCGTCGACTCGATTTTCAGAACAGCGGGATCCGGAGTGCCTTCTTCTCGCATCTCCACCACCGCTGCCAACCGACCGGGACGCATCCTGCGAATCAACTCGATCTCGAAGTTGCGTTCCGATCCGGTCTCATCCTTGGTCCAGGCATAGATATCGGCGCTCAGGGTCTCGCCGGGCCGCATCGCCGCGACGGTGTGATCCACCCAAGGATCGGACTCGGGCGGTTCCGCCGGCGCGGCCAGTGCACCCGCCGCGCAGATTCCCAAGACGAGCGTGGTTCCGAGACTTCGAGCCCCGGTGCTTCGACGTTCCCGTGTGATCAATTCTCGACTCCATCTGGCATCCTGCAGGTTCATGGGTTCACCGACTTGCTGGTTCTCTGATTCGCCGCCCAGCCACGCGCGGGCGAGGGAAGCCAGGGTGGGCGCGAAACCCAGGGTAGGCGCGGCGGCCGCCGCTTCCCAGCAGCGGGGTGCCTGTCCTACCCTGGCCGCGTGCCCCAAGACTCCACCATCATGGCCATTGGACGCTTACCAAAGCCTCAATGATTCAAGTACTTGGCACCGGTTCGCGAGACTCCACTTGGAATCGCTCGCGAGGCAAGAGAGGGACATGCAAGATCGACCGACCGCGGCAGAGCTTCTGGCGACGATTGCTGATTTGCTTGAAGGGCCGCTCCTTCAGACGACCCGGGGGCCGCTTCGACATCCCGTTCGGGTCGCTGGGAACCTTTGCCGCATCCTCGAGCGCGAGGCCGAACTCGGCGACGAGCAGAACCGCCGAGAGCGCGAACTCCTCCAGGCGCTCCTCCCCGGTTCTGACAGCAACGCCGCCGACTTGAATCACGCGCTTTGCCGCGCCCTCGAAAGCTCGGACGACGACGCCTTCGAGGCGCGAACTTGGCAGGCCCTCACCGAGATCGTTCGAGGCAAGCTCGCCATCGCCAAGCCGGGCTACGACGCCTGGACAGAGGACCTCCCGGAGTGAGCGGCGCTGATGCCCTTTCGACGGGGCTCGCTCGGGCTCTGGAAGAACTGTGGGGAGAGCCGGCCCGAATCGAGAATCTCCAGCAAGCCTCGACAGGAGCACGACGACAGAACGTGCTGTTCGACGCGATTCGCGGAGACGAGCGAATTGCCCTGGTCGCGACGATCACGCCGAATCGCGCCATGCAGGTCATGGATGTCGAGGTCGAAGTGGAGAGCCTGCGCTTGGCGCAACGCCAAGCCATGCCAGTCCCCCACGTCCATGGGGTCTGGCAGGACGAATCCTATGTGGGCGGGCCTTTCTTCATCAGCAGCCGCGTCGAGGGCGAGACCCTGCCCCGGCAGGTCTTGCGCTTAGTGGAGGCGAACCCAGAGCTAGGTCCCCGGCTAGCTCACCAGTGCGGCGAGGCCTTGGCTCGACTCCACGGGGGCGATCCGCAGAAGGCTCACCCGGATCTCCAGCGGCCCCAGCCCGGGCGCAGCGTCATCGAGCATACGCTGAAGGGCGTCGAGACCCTCGTGCGTGACTTGCTGCAGCCGTCCCCAAGTTTCCGCCTGGGTCTCTCCTGGCTCGAGCGACACGCCCCCAAGGAGCCTCCGTCACTTTCGGTCCTGCACGGCGACTTTCGAAATGGGAACATCATCGTGGGGGAGGACGGCCTGCGCGCCGTGCTGGACTGGGAAGTGGGCCAGATCGGCGATCCCATCAAGGATCTCGGCTGGTTGTGCATGCGCATGTGGCGATTCCGGAACGACGACCTGGAAGTCGGCGGCTTCGGAAGTCGCGCCGACCTGCGTGCCGGCTACGAGGCCGCGGGTGGCCAGTGGCGGCAAGATGCCTTCCACTGGTGGAAGACGGTCAACACCTTGAGTTGGGGCCTGGGGTTGGCCGGTCAGGCGAAGGCGCATCTCGATGGCAGCGTGCCCCACATCATCATGGCGGCGAGTGGCCGTCGCGTCGCGGAACTCGAGCACGTTCTCGATCAGCATCGACAGACGGCCAGACTCACCGACCAACAAACGGTAGTACTCGGCTTCGCGCCCACGCGCGCGACCCTCGGCGAGCATCTCACCGAGCAGGCGAATGCCGGCAAGCGGCGTCTTCAATTCGTGAGTGACCGTCGTCAAGAACTGCGCCTGCGCCGCCACCGCCGCAGCTTCGCGGCGCGCAGCGCGCAGTTGCTGCACGATGGCGAACGCCTTGACGAACAACACGTGGTGTCCGCGCTGCACAAGCTCGTGCCCGATTGCCGCGACGCAGTGCGTCTTGCCGCGACCTGGCAGGCCAAACGCCAGGACATTGTCCGCTCGCTTGACGAACCCACCGTCACAGAGGGTCGGCAAGAGTCGGCGGACCTTTACCGGCAGTCGCTTCGCATCCAGGTTGGCGAGCGTTTTGTCCAGCGGTAGCCCTGATTGCTTGAGCAGTCGCTCGATACGACGTGCGCCGCGATCGGCGGTCTCGACCTCGGCGAGTTGCAGCAGGTATCGAGAGAAGCCCCATCCTTCGCGCTCTGCCATGCCGGCGACTTCTTCGTGTTGTCCGGCAAAGGACGGCAACTTCAGGCTGCGCAGCAGCACCGCGAGTTTGTCGGCGCAATCGGTCACGACAACACCGCCAGCTCTCCAGCCGATTCCGTGAGCAGCTCGTCGTAGGACGAGATCTCGGCAAGCGGTGCTTCGACGGCCGGCACTTCGACTTCCTGCGGCGCGACGCGCTTGCGCACTCTTTCGACATCCGGCAAGTCGCCCGCGTCGAGTTGGCTCCGCAACTCGTTATCGACCGCGCTCTCCATGGTCGTCGCAGCGAGGTGCAGGATGCGCAGATACTCGATGTCCGCTTTGCGTTGGTCGAACGCCGCATCCAGTGCTTCGAATGCGCGGCGGAAGGTCTGCGTGGGAAACAGGTCGTCGCGATGGCGATAGCGTCGGAAGCCACCTGGCTTGCGCAGCAAGGAGGCCACGATGTGCCGGTAGTCGACGCGGTGCGTGACGTTGCCTGGCGTTCGCTCAGCCACCAGTTGTCGCTGGCCGCCATAGAAGACCTCGATGTGCTCATCGTAGATCCGCACGCGCACTTGCTCTCCGCGCAATCGCGAAGGCACTGAGTAGGAACACCTCTTGATCGGAATCGTGCCGCCGCTGGTGACGCGCGTCGTCACTTCGCTGTACTCCGCGACCACCGACGCCGCGAGTGGATGCATCACAGCCAGATCATCTTGCAGGCGCTTCGATCGGCTCCGGTTGCGACGCGTGAACATGTCGGACAACCACGCGACGTAATCGTCATGCGTCGCGAAGTCGCGACCGCCGCGCAGAAGCAGCTGTTGCTCGATGAATCGCTTGAGTGCGCCGTTGCTCGCCTCGATGTCGCCGTTTTGCTCCTTCTTGCCAACCGCGATCGTGCGCGGGTCCATGCCCAGTTGCTTCATGAGCGCGAGGTACTCGTCGTTGAACTCGCGCTTGCCTGACCCGAGCGAATGCGTTGCTGCCGTCGAGTTGTCCGTCTGATGAAACTTCGGCCGACGACCAAGCCGGCGCAGCGCCGCTGGCACACCCTTGCGAAACGCTGCCATCGATTCAGATCGACACGGCGTTGCCCAACTCCAGTTGGAATACGGCAACGTGCAGTGGCAGAGCATGTGCGGATACGGCTCCCCTGCGATCGTGATCGCCAACGCGTGCATCCACGTGAAGTCTGTCTGCATCGCTTCGCCAGGCCGATGCTCTTGCGGCAGGTGCAGCTCCTTGTCTGGGCCGGCGAGTGCTCGCCACTGTTTGACTCGGCGCTGTAGCGTACGCAACTGACCCTGCTGGTATCGATCTGCATGCTGACGCACCAGCTCGTCGAACAGCGTCTTGGCCTCCAGCCCAGGCTCTTCCCGCAGTGTCTCTTCGATCCAAGGCCAGTCCTGCTCGAATGGGTCCTCCCGCGTCCGCCAGTCGCGGATCGCGACCATCTCTGACGCCAGCTTGTCCGTCTTCAGATACTTCGTCGCCGTGTTGCGACTCATGCCGGCGCGCGCCGCAGCGGTGCCAACTGCTCCTGTCTTCGTCATCTCGGCTCTCAGCCTTCTGACCTGTGCGTCCGTCACAACCAACTGGCCTGCCCTCCCAGCTCTTGGAAGGGCTCTATCGTACGGGCGCTGAAACTTGGGCGGTCAGCCGGCGGTCACGTGCACAGATCTAATTGTCGTCCGCGCCCAAGAGCAGTTGTCGCTGGGCACCATTGGCCTGACCCTCACGCAACGACACATCAAGCAGGCCGTTGACTAC
>JAVJHY011878407.1:0-34056 GCA_035593235.1 Phascolosoma agassizii
CATCGGCGAATCTTCGTTTCGACCAATCCCGGCGAATGCTTCACGCCCTCGCTACGAAAAAGTGTGATCAATGCGGGTTAGTGAAGCAGGGGGTCAAAATTCTCCCAGCCATTCTTTGCAACTCAGGCGGGGTTACGGTGAGTTACTTCGAATGGAAACAGAATCGACAGGCGGAAACGTGGAGCCTGGAGGTTGTGGATCAAGAGCTTCGCAAACAGCTGTCCGCGGGGGTTCGCAGGGTTGTCGATATCTCCAAACGTTACCAAGTGGATATGCGGTTGGCAGCTTATGGAGCGGCCTTGGACTATATCCGGAAGGTCTATGATCTGCGTGGTATTTTCCCGTAACGTTTCGGTTCTCAGAAGATAGACTGGACGCCGCTGAAAAACCTGTTTCGCTCAGTACGGGACGAATGAATGGGCGTGTTTTGTGCGTTAAGAATTGCAAGAAAAGGACTTTTCAAGGTCGCAAAGCTTGCGAATAATGTGGTGTCTGAAACCACGAAATGACCCCTCGAGTGATCGACAAGGCGAGCTGTTTCGCAGCGAGCTAAAACAGATACTAGACCCGACGCATGCACTTATGCGGCTGTCGGATGAAGTGAATTGGACTCGATTTGAGAAAGCGTTTGGGCAGACCTGTTGCGGGACGACCGGACGTCCTGGAGCGAGCACACCTCTGATGGTGTCGTTGCATTATCTGAAGTACACCTACGACCTAAGCGACGAGTCGGTGATCGCGGGTTGGGTGGGGAACCCGTATTGGCAGTATTTGAGTGGGATGAAATACTTCTCTCATGAAGCACCACTGGACTCCTCATCGATGACAAGATGGCGCAAACGGATTGGTGAAGCTGGAGCCGAAGAGTTGTTGAGCGAGACGCTGGAAGCAGGGTTGCGGATGAAGGTAGTGAAGAGCTCGCAGCTCAAGAATGTGAACGTAGATACGACGGTGCAGGAGAAAGATTCGTTATCCGACCGGATGCGCGTCTGTATGATCGAGCCCGGGAGCACCTGTTGAGCGCAGCGGGAAAACGAGACATCGTGCTTCGTCAGAACAACAACGGCATGATAAGCAAAAAGTCTACAGCATGCATGAACCCGATGTGGTGTGTATCGCTAAAGGCAAGGCACACAAGCGACATGAGTTTGGGAGCAAAGTGAGCGTAGCGACAACGAGTAAGGGGGGCTTGTGTGTGGGAGCGAAGGCCTTCGCAGGCAATCCCTACGATGCTCATACACTCGCACCAAGTCTAGAGCAGGTGGAGCGGATGCTGAAGCGATTACCACAGCGTGTATTTGTAGATCGAGGGTATCGGGGACACGGCTACGAAAGGGATAGCGAGGTACATGTGGATCGTATTCGGAGAGGCCGGATCAAGAAGAGTGTTTGGAAGTGGATGAAGCGGCGTAGTGCGATTGAGCCGACGATCGGCCACCCGAAGAAGGATCGGCGTCTGGATCGCAATCGGCTGAAAGGAACCGAAGGCGATCGGGTCAATGTGCTCATGAGTGCGGCGGCGATGAACTTCAGCAAGTTGCTGAAGCATGCGGAGGCTTTTTGGAGCCTGTTTCTATGCAGCCTGGACCTGCGAATCTGTTCCTCACTACCCATTCCGTCCCATCCCAACATGGGTCCGCCACATCGAACCTTCTCGTGAGGGGGCCCTCTTCAGCATCGACCAGACTGGCCCTCGACACCTTGACACGAGTCTCGGGTTAAGGGCATGTTACGACTCATGAAGTATGCAGCGTGTTTTAGATTCCCATTGTTCTGTTGTTTGGTTGCACTCGGCCCGGCTCCCGTTCAGGCTCAGTTGGCACGTGTCGCCAATACGAGTCTGACGGTCAACGTTGTGTCAAACGTCGGTGGGACCGGAGTCCAGTACAGTACCGAGAACGCTTTTCCCGGATTGAGCTTTGCTGAGCCTGTCGCGATCACGACCCCGCCTGGCGAAACCAACCGCTTGTTCGTGGTGGAAAGGGGAGGTCGTGTTCAGGTGATTCCGGACTTGTCGGATCCGGAGATATCCGAGTTTCTGGATCTTACCCCGATTTCGGCTTTTTCTGAACTTGGCCTCCTTGGGCTGGCCTTCCATCCCGGGTATGCCACAAATGGCTATTTCTATGTGTTCTATACGCCTGTCAACGATCAGATCTTGATCTCTCGGTTTGAAGTCAGTGCTGGTGACTCGAATAAGGCGGACGATATGTCGGAACTCGTGTTGCTAGATATGGCGAATGGAACCAGAAACCATAATGGCAGGCGACCTGCATTTCGGGCCGGACGGGTACCTGTAT
The DNA here is from genome assembly GCA_035593235.1 of Phascolosoma agassizii. Classification (NCBI taxonomy): domain Eukaryota; kingdom Metazoa; phylum Annelida; class Sipuncula; order Phascolosomatiformes; family Phascolosomatidae; genus Phascolosoma; species Phascolosoma agassizii. Next base: position 2,301 of record JAVJHY011878407.1, read on the forward strand.
ATTTCGATAGGAGATGAGGGTAATGTCAACGACAAATCGAACAACTCGCAGACGATCACGAAAGACCACTACTCCGGAGTCCTTCGGATCGATGTCGACAAACTACCAGGAAATTTGATGCCAAATGCACATTCTGCGGTAACGACGAACTACTTTGTGCCTGCCGATAATCCGTTTGTTGGAGCCACAGAGTTCAACGGGAGCACGGTGAATCCTACAGACGTGCGCACCGAGTTTTTTGCGGTCGGTTTACGCAATCCTTGGCGTATGTCGTTTGACTCACTGACTGGCGATCTATATGTCGGAGATGTAGGGAAAGTTAATCGTGAGGAAGTCGATGTGTTGGTTAGCGGCGGTAACTATGGTTGGGCTTTCAAGGAAGGCAATGTCAATGGACCGAAAGTCGGTGAGAGGCCAGCCACAGGCTTTGTGCATACGCCGCCGATTATCGAGTATAGACGTGGACAGGGCGAGTTTCAGGGGAATTCGGTGACCGGCGGACGGGTTTATAGAGGCGACCGATATCCAGACTTGGTTGGCAAGTACATCTTTGGCGACTATGGCAGTGGGAACATCTGGTCCATCGAATATCTGGGCGGCAACGTAGCGACAAATTTCGTAAAACTCCTGGATGTTGTTGACAACAATCTTGTTGCATTTGGTTCTGATCCTCGAAACGGTGACCTGCTTGTCGCGATGATCGCGGAAGGCACCTTGTTGCGATTGGTTCGCGGCGAGACTGGGGCGGGTAGTTTGCCTCCGACTCTATCCGGTTTGGGTGCGTTTTCTGATTTGACCACACTGACGCCGCACGACGGTGTCGTTCCATTCGATGTGAACCTGCCCTTTTGGTCAGATGGAGCGTACAAAACACGCTGGTTCAGTGTGCCGGACTTGTCCGATACGGTTGGTTTTTCCGAGAAACAGAACTGGACCTTTCCAACTGGAACCGTATGGATCAAGCATTTCGAGTTGGAAACCACGAATGGTGTGCCTGCATCCGTGCGTCGACTCGAAACCCGTGTGTTGGTGAAAAATGACGTGAATGTGTTTGGCTTCACGTACCGTTGGGGGCAATCCATGTCCGACGCAGAGCTTGTTCCAGCGGAAGGTTTGGACGAGCCGATCCTTATCAACGATGGTGGTGTGATTCACACACAGGTGTGGCGTTATCCGTCGCGCAACGACTGTCTTGCTTGTCATACACCTGCCGCCGGTGGAGCGCTTGGTTTCAATACGCTCCAGTTGAATCGAGACTATGTGTATGGCGCCATTACGCAAAACCAGATTCAGGCTTTTGGCGATGCCGGTTACTTGGATCAATCGATTGCCACGACGAACCCGCTCTGGGCCTTGGCACATTCCACGAACGAATCTTATAGTGTTGAGTTTCGAGCCCGTTCCTATCTTCACGTGAATTGCGGGAGCTGTCATATCCCTGGCGGCACAACGGGGAATTGGAATGCGAACATTTTCGTTTCTCTGTCAGAAGCTGGCATTGTGAATGGGGATCTCAGTGCATCCTTGGGAGATCCGTCGAATGTAGTCCTTGCGCCAGGAGATGTAGCCCATTCGATGTTGTTGACTCGTATATCCACAAACGGAACGTTTCGCATGCCGCCTTTGGTCATCAGTGGCGTGGACACCCAGGCTGTATCGTTGCTGACCAACTGGATCGCGGACCTCGTGGGCTACCAAAGCTACGAGGACTGGCAGGTGTCTGAGTTTGGGGCCACGAGTACGGTGAACTCGGCGAGGAACGAGGATGCTGATGGCGATGGTGCGGAGAACGTGTTGGAGTGGATGACCGACACCGATCCGAATTCGAATGTGGATTTTTGGAACATGTCTCTCGTGATTTCTCATGGCCCTACCAGTTCCACAGCCGCCGTGGTATTCGATCGCTTGGCCGGGCTTGGGTTTGAGGTGCAGTGGACGACCTCAATCGTCGACAACACGTGGGAGTTTCTTGATACACCCGCGAATCGCCCGTTCTTCCCCGCTGCGGACGTGATGGACGCAGTCACGGAGATCGATGTGGGTGAGACCGAACAGCTCTTACGCGTACGAGTGTTTGAGCCCTAGCCCGAATGAATCACACATTTCCTGCTGTGAGCGTGGATAGCATTGCATCTACGGCTCGAAATGCCCACGCCTCATTTCACAGTGTGTCTACACGGTTTCACCGAGGCGTAACCATTTCGAGCCCTACCTGCAGCACTCTTCACGCTCTCGCGACGAAAATGTGTGATTCATGCGGGCTAGTGTTCCGGGTCACGACTTTTCGTACTGCATTAACTCACCGCCAATGATGGATGCTCCTCCGTCAACATAGATCACCTGTCCCGTGATCTTCCTGGCGTAGGGGCTCAGCAAGAACAGGGCTGTGTCTGCGACGGATTCCTTCTCGTCTATTCCAGCGGACCACTTCAGCGGGCTTATGCGGTCCCACGTGTTGCCAAGTTCGTTGAAGCCGGGAATGGAGCCGGCCGCTTTTGTGAGCAGCGGTCCGGCGGAAATGGCATTGACGCGAATGTTGTCGCGGCCATGTCTGCGGGCCAGGCCGCGGACCACTGCCTCCAACGCGGCTTTGTTCACGCCCATCCAGTTGTAGTACGCAAAGGCGAGCATGGCCGCGAAGCTTAGGGATACAATCGAACCGCCGTGGTTCATATGCGGGTAGCCATGTTTCGCGACGGTCGCAAGAGACACGGCGCTGATGTGGAACCCGGCAAGAATGTCGTCGTAGGCATCTGTGTGAAACTCGTCACCAAGACACGTTTTGGGATTGGCGTAGGCGATAGAATGTACAATACCAGCAACGGGGCCGATTCTCTCGAAGCACGCTTTTACTTCTTCGTCCACGGTGATATCGCAGAATTCTACCGTGAGACCGTCTTTCTCTTCCTGGGTCATTTTTCTGCTACGGTCCAGGAAGATCCTCTTCATGCGTTCGTTTTGCACGGTGTAGATCACCTTTCCACCGTGCTTTTCGATCGCTTTACCGATTGCGTAGGCAATGGAATCCTGGTCGAGCAGGCCCATGACCACATATGTTTTTCCCTGTTCTAGCATGGCGAAGTCTCCGGTGTCGCGTTGTGTGGAGCAGAGATCTTAACGAATCGGCTTTGGTTTGGCAAGAAGGCGGATGTCGGAAGTCGGAAAGAGGAAATCTGAGATCCGACCTCCGACTTTTCAGCGTTCAGGTCTTGGCCCTCAAATTTCTATCCCTATTCTCATTTTATGGGTGCTGTGGTATAGTCGTCACGATGCGGATGGCACAGTGTAGATTTTACTGTCGAACAGTCATTTTGTCCTTGGGGCTCATGGTCGTAGGTTGCGCGGAGTGTCGCGTGCCAGGGACTGGCGAAGTGGATCACTACATGAAAGAACGACAAGCCATGGTAGACGAGGACATCGAGGGAAGAGGCGTGACCAATCGGTCTGTGCTCAGCGCTATGCGAGCGGTGCCTCGGCACGAGTTCGTTTCGGCTCAGCATCGGCATCTGGCGTATGCTGATCGGCCACTCCCCATTGAGGCGAATCAAACGATATCACAGCCCTATATCGTTGCTGCCATGACAGAGGCAGTGCAGTTGGCTCCGGACGATATTGTCCTGGAAGTGGGTACAGGTTCCGGCTACCAGGCGGCCGTGCTTGCTGAACTGGTTCGTCACGTGTATTCCATCGAAATCGTTGAGGAACTTGCCATTAATGCTGAGGAACGACTGTACAGACTTGGCTATACCAATGTCAGTGTCCGGGCTGGGGACGGTTACCTGGGCTGGCCAGAACACGCACCCTTCGACAAAATGATTGTGACCGCGGCACCGAATCATGTGCCGCAATCTTTAGTGGACCAGTTAAAGCCAGGCGGTAGAATGGTCATACCGGTAGGGGCGGTTGATCGTACGCAGGAACTTCGGCTGCTGCAAAAAACGGCTGCTGGCGACATTCGGGAAGAGACCTTGATGCCGGTTCGGTTTGTTCCATTGACAGGCAACCACGCTGAACGGCACAGATAGTGTGATGAACAACGTGCAAGATGAAACTGGGCGGGGTCGACATCGTTTCGTCTTGTGGTCTGCTATCGGAGCTAGCAGCTGGAAACATGTGAATGATGCCGGCAAGTGCTGAATCCTGGACCACGGATGACGCTGCCGAATTATACGGCATTCGTCGTTGGGGTGGCGGGAACTTTGATGTGTCACAGGACGGGCATGTTGTGGTGGTGCCGCGGGGACGGCTAGATCACACGGCCGTTCGTCTCTCCGACATTGTGGATGGGCTCGAAGAACGTGGCCTTGCCATGCCGGTCTTGCTTCGGTTCAGCGATATTCTGTCATCTAGAATCGAGAAAATTTACACATGTTTTTCCACCGCCATTGAAGAGGCCGGGTATGGCAACCGATATCAAGGCGCCTATCCACTTAAGGTCAATCAGCAAGAGCAGGTGTTGGATGAAATCGTGGCTCATGGAAAACGATTTGGGCAGGGGATCGAAACGGGAAGCAAAGCGGAGCTCATTGCGGCCATGGCCTACATGCCGGACGAAGGTGGTATCTTGATTTGCAACGGGTACAAGGATGCGGAGTTCGTCGATCTCGCTCTGTCTGTTCAGATGTTGGGTGTGAAGGTCGTGCTCGTCATGGAACTTCCCGATGAACTTGGTTTGATTCTTGAACGGGCGGACGCAATGGGGGTTCACGCTTGCTTGGGAGTTCGAGCCAAACTGGCTGTCCAGGCACCAGGTCCTTGGCACGAGTCCGGTGGAGACCGTAGCGCATTTGGTTTGAATGCTGCCCAAATCATTGACGTTGTTGATGGCTTGAGCCAGGCAGGAAAATCGTCTTGGTTGCAAATGTTGCACTTTCATTTAGGTTCGCAAATCTCCAACATTCGGTACATTCGTCGAGCCGTCTCTGAGGCCACTCGCTTCTACACAGACCTGGTTTGTGAGGGTGCTCCTATGGGGTATTTGGATATCGGGGGTGGTTTGGCTGTGGATTATGACGGAACCCATAGTGATGACTCCAGTAGCGCCAACTATGGACTGCTTGAATATGCGGTGGATGTCGTTGAGACCGTCAAGATCATCTGTGATGAAGCGGGCGTGTCCCATCCGGTTTTGGTGAGTGAATCGGGTAGAGCCACCGTGGCCCATCATTCCGTGTTGTTGTTCAATGTCTTGGATGTCAGTTGTATGGAATCACACGATCTTCCGGATCGTCTGGCGAGCGATGCACATGAGCATCTCCACAATTTGATACACACGGTACAGATGGTGAGCCCGGACAATGTGCAGGAGTGTTACCACGACGCAATCTACTATCGGGATGAGATTCGAGCACTCTTCCAGCATGGTGTTGTTTCGTTGCGAGATCGGGCCATGGCAGACCGCATCTTTTGGGTTGTTGCACGCAAGATCGCCGACATGACAAGCACGCTTGGCGATGTGCCAGGTGAAGTCGAGGTTTTGCAGGCGACCACCTCCGACATCTTTCACGGGAACTTCAGTGTGTTTCAGTCCTTGCCTGATTCGTGGGCCATTCATCAGTTGTTTCCAGTGATGCCGATCCATCGCCTGAACGAAGAGCCGACACGGAATGCTATGATAGCGGATATTACGTGTGACTGTGATGGAAAGTTAGATCGATTCATCGATCCACAGCATCCTCGCAAGACCCTGGCTCTGCATAGCAAGCGTGACGACGAGCCCTATTATCTGGGTGTGTTTTTGGTAGGGGCCTATCAAGAAACGTTGGGAGACTTACATAATTTGTTGGGCGATACCCATGTCGTTAATGTGCGAATTTCGGAGACTGGGGAAGTTGAGTATGATCGAGAAATCTCTGGTGACACAGTTGCTCAAGTACTTTCCTATGTAGAATATAGCCCCGCAGTGTTGACCGAAAAACTCCGCTGCAAGGCGGAGGCCGCGGTCCGCAAGGGCCTCATTTCACCACAAACCAGACGCCGCATTATGAAAGATTTCGAAGCCGGATTGCGCGGGTACACTTACTTCGAAGGGTAATGAAGCTTTCGTACAGGAAAGATTCGTTCGATTGTGATCGGATGCCATGAGAACAATAGATTGTGACTATCTGATTATTGGGAGCGGTCTAGCCGGTCTGTCAGCTGCTCTCCAGCTTGCGGAGCATGGCCAAGTGCTGGTCGCCACGAAGAAACAAGAAAACCTCAGTAGTTCCGCGTGGGCACAGGGTGGTGTTTCATGTGTGGTGGATCCGGGGGACACGTTTGAAGGCCACGTTGCGGACACGCTCGATGCCGGAGCCGGACTATGTGATGCCGAAGTCGTTCGGGCCATTGTCGAGGAAGGGCCGAAACGGGTGAAGGAGTTAGAGGTATTTGGTGTACCGTTCGAGTACAAGGAGGATGGCACCTACGATGTGGGCACAGAAGGCGGGCATACCCATCGTAGGGTACTTCATGCTGGGGACATCACGGGTGGTGAGATCATCAAGGTGATGTTGAAGCAGGTGCATGCGCACCCCAACATTACGGTGCTCGAGAAGTGTTTTGCCATCGACCTCGTCACGACGGGTTGGCTCAGATTGCCCGGGCCCACTCGTTGCGTAGGCGGTTATTTTCTGAACGTGGACGACGAAGAAGTCTTTGCGGTGCGTGCGGTCTGCACGATGTTGGCCACTGGAGGCGCAGGCAAAGTATACCTCTATACGAGCAATCCGGATGTGGCGACAGGAGACGGCATTGCCATGGCATGGCGTGCTGGACTTCCCATACGCAACATGGAATTTGTCCAGTTTCATCCGACCTGTCTCTATCATCCTGAAGCACGTTCTTTTCTGATTAGCGAAGCCGTTCGTGGAGAAGGGGCAGAGCTAGTCAATGCGGCAGGGCGGGCTTTCATGAAAGATCATGACCCGCGCGGAGCCCTGGCGCCACGTGACATCGTGGCGCGTGCGATCGACTATGAAATCAAGAAGCGCGGTGACACTTGCGTATACCTCGACATTCGCCGAAAATCTGAAGATGAGTTACGAGATCGTTTTCCCAATATTTTTGCCACATGCGAGAGGTATGGTTTCCGCATGGACAAAGATCTGATCCCAGTTGTTCCCGCGGCCCACTATTGTTGTGGAGGAGTTGCCGCCACGGTGGATGGTGTCACGGATTTGCCGGGCCTGTACGCGTGTGGAGAAGTAGCCTGCACAGGTATGCACGGCGCGAATCGTCTGGCAAGCAATTCACTGCTGGAGGCGCGGGTCTGTGCGGTGAATGCTGCCACGCATATGCTGGCACAAGACCAACATCCAGATGCGTCCAAGGTGTTGATTCCGGATTGGGAATATGGAGACGCTGTGCCGAGCCATGAGGCTGTTGTCGTGGAACACAACTGGAACGAGGTGCGCACCGGTATGTGGGACTATGTCGGCATTGTACGGACCAACCGCCGGTTGGAACGAGCCTTTCGTCGTATTCGAAATCTGCGACGCGAAATCAAGGAGTACTATATGGACTACTTGGTCAATGCAGACATGTTGGAACTTCGCAACATTGCCGATGTGGCAGAATTGATTATACGCTCCGCCTTTCTCCGCCGTGAAAGTCGCGGGTTGCATTTTACGTTGGATTATCCCGGGGCGGAGGAGTGCCTGGCGCGCCGCGACACGTGGATCGAAGATCCGCCAGGCGGCCCGATGGTTTCTTAGTTCGCGTGTCTTACGTTGAACTGTCTTCCGCACGGCTCCAAGGCCCAAGATACTGAGCAAGAATAGCACGGATGTTGCGGAATGCTCGGGAACCGGTTGAGTCAAGATAATCGACGTATCAATCCTGAAGTTGGACGCATCCGTGTGGCGTTCTGCGAAAAACAGGTCGGGCACACGGAGCCTCCCTCGTACACGCTGCGCTAAGCCGAAACTGGTCTTGTGGCCTTGTTTGTGAGATCCTTTTGGTATGAAATTTCTCTTTCATGCCCATCGCAAGTGCCACATGTTCTTCGTCGGCTTGTCTTGTGCTGCATGTCCGTCCTTGGCTCAGACGAGTGCATCTTCTGTCGTCGACGCCGGTGGGACCATCTCCTCGAATGACTTCTTTCAGAACATCAGTGCCATCGGTCAGGGCGGTCCGGCTGGGTTTAACGAAAATACAGCGAATCGGAACCATAGTGGCTTCCTCAATACCTTCGTCCTACATCCCGAACTCGACACCGATGCGGATGAAATAGTCGACGAGAACGACCCGGATGATGACAATGACGAACTCACTGACTTCGCCGAGTTGGCGGGGGATGGGTTTGATCCCACCACGTCAACAGATCCGTTTTTGGAAGACTCGGATGGGGATGGAGCAACCGATGGGGAGGAGTCTGTGGCTGGGACCAATCCGTTGGATCCAGAGAGCCTGCTGGAATTTGTTCATCAGGAATGGGTGGGAGGCATGGAAATCGTTGGATGGAAGAGTCGGGGCGGAAAGGTGTACGAGGTGAATCGCACTGCGACTGTCAAGGGGCTCTTGACATCGCCGATGATACTGGGGTCGTTCACTGCTGTCGGAGGGGTGGGTCCTTGGTTTGAGACCATCACTTCGACTACGAATGATTCGGCTGGCATGCATTCGTTTTATTGCATAGGGGTCATTCCGTGACCGTGTGTTTGTCGGTGATAGCGTTGATCAAGATCAAACCACAATAGGAAGTAACGATAAGGTTGAAACTTTCTCATAAGGGCTTTGTGGACATCTATACCCACGCGACACTGGGAGCGACGTTCTATATAGAGAGTATCGGGAGTGTACCTGTGAACAACGGGATCTACTCGTGGAGCTTCGGGTCCAACCCAGGCTTCGGTACGCTGACTGATGCATTGACCCACGCGGAGGCGTGGTTGGAGGTGACTATCAACAACATGCCGCTGAGCCCTCGTGAGAAGCTAGTTTCGGTTCCCTATGCGTTGAAAGCCGCCAATGCTTCGAGTGTGCGGGGGACAGTGGTCCTGGAAAATGGATTCTTCTCCTACGCCAGAAGTCGGAACGATCCGCTGGATTGGGACGGACTTTGAGGGCTACGACGGTACGGAATGGCAATCGTTTACCACACCCTGAGTCTGCGACGCTTCTTCCGCATGGGAAAACGCCTACCAAAAAAAGTCCTCTTCATGAGTTTTTCACCCAACCCTTAGCTTGACTTTCGATAGTGTGAGGCGAGAGTAGACGAAAATCACGCTGTGGTGGTCATCGCTACCAGCGAGAACGGCTCATTTAGCAGATTAGGAGGAACAAATGATCATGAAAATCACACTATTCGCCGCAACCGTCTTGACCATAGGCCTTTCGCTTTCTACCACACAGGTTCGTGGCCATTGCGAAATTCCCTGCGGCATCTATACAGATTCTTTGCGAATTGAGATGATTCTCGAGGATTGTCAGACGATCGAAAAATCCATGAGTCAAATTCTTGCCCTATCGGCTATAGGAGCTCGGGATGATAATCAGCTTATCCGATGGGTCTCAAACAAGGACAGCCATGCAACCAAGATTCAGCACATTGTCACTCAGTACTTCTTGACGCAACGAATCAAACCCGAAGACGATGCGGAAGCCTATCACAAGAAGCTTGAACTACTCCACGGTATGCTCGTTGAAGCGATGAAATGCAAGCAGACCACGGATGTTGCTCACGTGCAGCAACTGAGGTCACATGTGGAATCGTTTAAGATCGCCTATTTTGGCCCTAGTGAAACCAAATCCAAAGAGGATCAAAAAACCGGACACGAAGGTCACAACCATCCGTGACAAGATAACCTGACTTACGGTATGGACGAGGACCTGTTCAAGCTGAGAACGGCTCGGCCAAACTCAACGTCTGGTGAGACGGGTTAACGTCAAGGTGGCTTGGTGAAACTTTAGTCGGTACGAGATTTCGATGACATCACGGATCATGGGTCAGCTTGCGGCCGTTGTCCTGTTGGCCACAGTCATCGGTCTGGTTATCTGTACGGCGATTTTCCGACGGCCGGCTGGTGCAGACATCGCTGAGATTGGATCGCCTTTGTATAGTATTGCCGTTGGGGAGTCGATCAAAGGGCTGAGTAAAAACACCGATGAGAGCCAGGATGGTGAGATTTGTTCAGGTTGCGGCAAAGTCCATGCAGCTCAAGGCACACCTGCTCTTCCCGTTGTGGCAAACACCGAGAGCAAGCAAGGCGCGAACTACGAATACTGTGTGAATTGCAAAGTCTATCACCTCCGACAAACTCCTTAGGAATCCCAGTCGTGAAAAATGAATCGTTGGACGTAATCGCTTTATTCGGAAGCCGGAGGTCGGAGGTCGGTGGTCGGAGCAGAAGTCGGTGGATAGGGTGACATGGTTGTAAACGATTTTGTCTTGCAGAAGGTGTCGAATGACACAAAAGGATTCTTCCGACTTCCGTCCTCTATGCAGCATAAGCTTTCATTCGTGAAATAAGCCCTGGCATGACGATGTATTTTCCTCGAGAGAGCGGAATCTTGCTGCACCCGACCTCGCTGCCGGGGCCATACGGCATCGGGGAGATTGGGAGGGAAGCCTTCGCTTTTGCTGAATCATTGCAAGACATGGGGCAGACTCTTTGGCAGATCCTGCCGATCGGTCCAACTGGCTATGGCGATTCACCGTATCAGTCTCTCTCTACATTCGCAGGCAATCACCTACTGATTAGCTTTGAATCTCTCTACGAAGACGGGCTGCTCAGCAAAGGGCAACTCGAGCGTGCTCCTCGGTTTGATTCGGAGCGAGTTGAATATGGTGACGTGATTCCGGCCCGCACGACCGTGCTACAGTCCGTTTGTCGAAGCTTCGGTCGTGCTGCAAGCGCAGAAATCAAAGAAGAGTATGGGTCCTTTTGCGTCGCCAACAAAGACTGGTTGGACGATTACTCACTGTATTGTGCCATCAAAACTTCGTATGCCGGGCGCCCTTTTACCGAATGGGACGCCGATCTGCTTCACAGAGAACCGAGTGCCTTGAGAGAGGTGTCACGAAAGTGCAAGACGGCGATTCGCAATGTGAAAATCCTACAGTATCTGTTCGATCGCCAATGGCACCGTTTGATGGACTATTGCGCAGACCGTGACATTCGTCTCATCGGCGACCTACCCATTTTTGTGGCACAGGATAGCTCCGATGTTTGGTCTCATCCGGAGTTGTATCTTCTTGATGATGTTGCTCAGCCTTTGGTGGTTGCCGGAGTGCCCCCAGACTATTTCAGCCTGACCGGCCAGCGTTGGGGAAACCCACTGTACAACTGGGATGTACATGCTGAGGATCGGTACGGTTGGTGGAAACGCCGATTGCGTCGTATGTTTGAATGGGTTGACGTCGTGCGGATTGACCACTTTCGTGGATTCGAAGCCTACTGGGAGATTCCGGCATCTGAGAAAACAGCGACTCAAGGTCGATGGGTGAAAGGGCCAGGTCATCATTTTTTTGAGGAACTTGTCAGAGAATTCGATGAGTTGCCTATTCTGGCGGAAGATCTGGGCGTCATTACGGACGAGGTCCGGCATCTTCGGGATCGCTTCAACTTGCCTGGCATGCGAGTCCTTCAGTTTGCCTTTGGAAATGACTCAAATGGAGACGAATATCGGCCGGAGAACGATCCAGAGAACTGCGTATGCTATACCGGAACCCATGACAATGACACGGCAGTTGGCTGGTTTTGGAGCAAAGAGGGAGAGGGCAGCACACGTAGTCACGAAGAAATCGAGGCGGAACGCAGATCGATTCTGGACTATCTCCAAACGGACGGCTCACAGATCCATTGGGATCTCATTGGGCTCGGTATGCGTTCGAACGCGAGAATATTCATTGCGCCGTTGCAGGATATGTTGGGGCTAGGTTCTGAACATCGTATGAATGTACCTGGCGTTCCTGGCGGGAATTGGAAATGGCGGTTTCGCTGGGCTCAGGTGACCCCCGAGGTTTGTCGAAAGTTCCAGGATTGCGCGATATCCACAGGGCGGACAAGAATTCATCCGTGATCTGTCATTTGCTTTACATGCTCCACCAACCTTGGATACTCTCTTCTGTCTAAGTTCGAACTAAGTTCGAAAAAACCCAGTGGGATAGCACAAAGGAGTTTCTCTCGTGTCAGCACAAAAAGACATTCCACAGCCTACGTTCTTGTCTTCACCAAAAGTGGCGAATGTATGCGGTGTCACTCGCAACACTGTGTGTTGCTGGATTCGCGACGGCAAACTGCCATCCTACCGCACTGCCGGCGGAAAGAATTTGATTCGGCCCGTTGACCTTGTGGAGTTCATGCGTGGGAACAACATGTTCGTCCCCGACGCCTTGACCGATCTCGCCGTCGAAGACGAGGCACTCGGGGAAGCTGCGTCGCCCGATCGAACCACGACCATGGAACCCTCTATTCTCGTTGTAGATGATGATTCCGCGGCCCGCGTATTTGCCGTTCGCTGTCTCGATGATCTTGAGCTGCCGGTGTTGCAGGCCGAGACCGGCTATGAGGCCATGCATATGTTGTTGCAGCAGCCAGAAGTGGCATTGGTCATCCTGGATATGGTGATGCCTGGCCAACATGGTGCCAAGACGCTTAGCGAGATCCGTAAACAATTTCCAACCATGCCAGTCATCGCTTGTACTGGCTATCCTATTGAGGACATGTTGGGCAAGTTCCAAGATGGTGAGCGGCCCGAGCTTATCGTGCGCAAGCCTTATACGCCAGACCACTTGCGTGATGCGGCACGGGCGTTTCTTTCCGACGTTGGCATTTGATCCATCCATCCGTGTGCAGACTCTGCCTGGGATTTGATTTGGGGCAGGGGGGAGTGGAAGGTCATGTTTCAACGTCCTCCTGACGAGTCACCTGTGACGTCCTGGACATGGGTTGCGGTGTGGACCACCGTGATTTATTGCACCATTCCGTTTGCGCGTATCCTGCAAAGCACCATTGCGGAGAGTTTTGGAAGACAAGTCTTCGTGTGGGTTGTGTATGGCTCGTTGGCCATAGCTTTTGTGCTGGCCTTACATGTGTTGCGATCCATGCCTCAGGCTCGCCTGTGGACATGCGTCCCCTCCTTGGTTGCAGTCGGTGGGGTGTATGTTTGGTGGACCAACAAGCTTCGTTTGGGAGCACCGGAGGAAGCCTTGCATTTTGTGGAATACGGCGTCCTCGCGATTTTTCTTTTCCGTGCGTTTTCACAGGGTACAAGGGACTGGACCGTGTATGTGTCTGCATTTTTCATGGGAACCCTGATCGGTACGGTGGACGAAATTATTCAATGGGTGGTGCCTGACAGGTACTGGGATATACGAGATGTCGGGTTGAACGCAGGTTCCTGTGTGCTCATTCTAATCGGCATTGCTGTGGGTATACGGCCTATCATAATTTCAGAGCCTGTGCGGCAGCGATCTGTGGAGAGGGTTTGGCGTTTTGCCATGATCAACCTGTTCGTGTTAACCTGCTGCATGACGAATGTGGATGTCGTGTTCAGGACGGCTCGTGAAATGATTCCTGGATACAGTTGGCTGACACAACACACGGGAGCGATGACGCACTATGGCTACATGCACGAGGCACCAGATCATACTAGATTTCGCTCTCGGATGACCCAGGACGAACTGCGGGCCTATGATCGAGAACATGCTGCGAAATCTGCGGCCATTCTGGATGCCTATCAGGACCATGACAAGTATGAGGAGTTTCTGAGCCTGTTTGGGCCTCAACGACATACGTTCCTTCACGAAGCGCGTGTGCATCTGTATCGCCGTGATCGTCATCGTCATTCGTCCCAGGAGGTTCGTGGGGTGGACCCCCACCACTATGATCGGCACATGAACATTGCTTATCGAGAGAACCAAATCATCGAGTATGTGTTCGGTGAGACATTGAAGGCGTCCAAGTATGTGTTACAACCTGAGACTTTGGCACATGCGCGCGAACATGCGGACCTAGAACGTGGGTACGTAAGTCCAGTAAGTATGGCCTTGATCACCTGGGCTCGGCCGTGGCAGATGGCTACCTATCTGGGCGGTGGAATGCTTACTGTGTGTCTCCTGTGTGGGTGGTGGCGACACAGAATTTCGAAGGATGAAAGGGTAGCCTTGAGGCGTGAAACCTGACGGGTGGAGAGCTGAAGTCAGGGAAAAGCGTGAAAGACCCTGGCTGGTTCTGCCAGCATTCTCGGGGCGAGGAATCTCCGAGTCTTTCGGAAGATCATGAATAAAGGAAGAACCATAGCGTCGAACGCAGTAGAGTTAGACGAAGTCGACCCGTCTTACGTGCGCGAGCTGGTGGTCCGTGCACAGGCGGGGGATCAGGATGCGTTCGGTGAGCTTGTGACTTTGCACCACCAGCGGGTGCTGAGCTTGGCCTATCGATATGTTCACAGCACGGAGCAGGCAAAGGACCTCGCACAACAGGCATGGATCAAGGCATGGAAAAAACTGGATACGTTTCAAGGCAGATCCGAATTTTTCACATGGATGTACCGGCTGGTGACGTTCGTCTGTCTAGACTACCTGCGAAAGCAAAAGCGATCTGCGGAAGTGGCCATCCCAGACGGGTTCGAGCCAGAGCCGGTCGCCGGTGCGGATCCGGCCCCCAGTGTGCAATCCAATCCCGTTCGCAACCTGCAAAACGCGGAAACGATGGTACTGTTCGAGCGGGCGTTGGATACACTGTCGCCCGAACACCGCATGGCCCTGGTGTTGCGCGAGGTCGAAGGGTTGTCGTATGAAGAGATTTCGAAGATCATGAAGTGTCGAAAAGGAACAGTGATGTCCCGATTGCACTATGCACGAAAGCAGTTGCAGGAACACATGAAGGAACTGCGATGAAACGCAAGAAGCTGGAACAAACGGTCAGTCGATATATCGACGGCGAACTGTCGCGCGGCGCAGCGGGTCGGGTGCGTGAGTTGTTACAGCATGATGACGAGCTGCAGGCCGCAGAAAAAGAATGGGACACGATTCGGACCTTGTTGTGTTCCCAGCCCATACCTCCTATCCAAACCTCCGAAGCCGCCTGGGCCGATATTCGGCGTGAACTACGTCGGACCGAGGGGACTGGACGCGAAGGTTGGCCTGTTTTCGACTCGCGTTTCACGTGGGCGACAGGTATGATGACCGCGATTCTGTTGGCTGGGATTGTCTGGTTTGTTTCCAGTTGGGAGGCCTGGAATCCTAAGGTTGTGGCCTTAGAAAATCAGGGCAACGCGAACACAGTGGACGCAATAGGTGGAGCTGTGGAAGTCGAATGGGTCGAGGCGGAGCTACCTGGGTCGACCTCGATCGTATTTCAGGATGAGGATACCGGTGTCACCGTCATATGGCTGGTAGAAGCAAACGATCAGGAGTCAGATTCTTCATGAAAAATGGGGCTACACTTTTTTTGATCTTGTTCACGTGCGTGTGTTTGTTCTCGACGAACGTGAGGGCAGAAGAAAAAGTGTCTTTTAGCGCAGTCATGATCTATGCCACCAACGAGCCTGGCGAGCCAGATACTCGCCTGAAGGAGGTGGAGCCTAAGTTACGTGGGGTGTTCCGGTTTAAGCGATATCAGCATTATGGCGCCGGCTCCTCGTCCACCGCGTTACCCGGGAAAGCGAGTTTGTCCCTTGGCAAGGGGCACAAGCTTGACGTCAACGTGAGTCATGCCGACCAAGGAAAGGTTCGGGCACAAGTGCGTTGGACGCGTGGAGGCGAGAAGTTGATGAGCACGGCCTACGTTCTAAACCGAAAAGATTCTACCGTGATTGGAGGTCCAAGTCACGATAAGGGCAAGTTGATCGTGGTATTATCGATTAGGTGATGGATATCATCACAATCTCAGGGCGACAATTCAGACGAAGCCCGCGCAGATTTCCGACGCCACTCGTAACATGAATGTAGCGTCCCTCCCAACATTTCAAACCATAGACGTACCCGTGATCCTTCACAGGCGCAAAGGGTGTGCCAATCACAGGAAGTGAAAGCTGCCCACCATGCGTATGGCCGCACAGCATAAGATCCCATGCGTAGTCGCGCACCTCATCTTTACTGTCGGGATTGTGGCTCAACAGAATTCGTGGTCTCGTAGATTCTTTCTTTGGAAAAGCTGTGCCGGGGAGACACTCCCCGGAATACATATCTCCAAGGCCGACCAATTCAAGTTCTTGACCCTTGACCTGTACTGTCATGTTCTGATTCTTGAGACATGTGATTCCTGCGAGGTGGAGGAGTTCCTCGATGTTTCGGGTGTCTGAGTAACCCCTATTGATTCGAGCCCAGGCTCCGCCATCGTGATTGCCCAGCACCGCAACTGTATGCGTGGTAGCTGACAACTTTCGCAGGGTCCGTACATATTCGTGACGTGTATCGATCTTTGACGTCACAAAGTCCCCCGTGAGGCAAATCAAGTCTGGTGCTTGTTCGACGACGTCTTCGATTGCCTTGTTGATCATAGAAAGAGGCACTACGTCCGAAAGATGAAAATCCGACAGGTGTGCGAGCCGAATAGGTTGTTCAAACTGTATGGACGTGCGAAGCTGGACGGTTCGGTGTCGGGTCCTGAGCCAACGTGGCTCCACGTGCCGCATGTACCATCCTGCTGCTCCTCCGCTGGCGAGTATTCCTGTGCAAGCTGCGAGAAAAGTTCTACGAGAGATGTTCATGGGACGACTGTCTTACGGCGACGTTAGACCGACTGCCGATTCTGTTGTTCAATTTTCGACAATTGGCGGTCCCGTTTTCTTGACGCGCCGTGCCACTCATATCACTCAAACAGGTCTTCGTAGATTGCGCAGTTGATGCTCCAGTTACGCCGCTGATGCGTTAGCTCGCCTGGCCTACCGTTGCAGATCCAAACCACCACCAGCTCCTTGTCCGGATCCACAAAGCTTGAGGCAGATTGGGCGCCGCCATGTCCAAACGTCGAATGGCTCGCGTGAGCGCCGAAACCATAGGGGTACTGTGGGCTGGGGGATTGGGAGCTATGCAGCATGAAGCCCAGGCCCCAGTCCATATCAGCTTTGAACGTGTGATCCCACATGCCGAGACGATGTCGTAGTACGAGTTCACACACAGACTTGGAGGTAAGGACAGGACTGTCTTTTCCGCGTACTCCCGACAGAAGTGCTTCATAGAATTTTCCCAACTCATGGGCAGGTCCAAACCCTCCCCCTCCTGGCTTGCAACGTTTCGCCAAGATTCCGAGATCGCTCTTCGACATCGGTTCGGGTGGGTCGCTACTTGTGTCAAAAAGATCGGACATGCTGTGACGATAGGTATCGTAAGTCGACTGTGACATGCCGATCCACGAATTTTCCATCCTGAGCTCTGAGAAGACGTTTTCTCTGACATATTCCGGAAAATCTGTGCCGCTTGCCCTCTGTACAATTTCGGCCAGGATGAACCAGGCGCCAGACACGTCGTACCCGGCTTTCTCTCCAGGCGGCCATCGTGGTTCGGGGCGTGTGGCACAAATCTGATCGATAGAGGTGTGCCAATCCGACTTGGGCCAACCTGTTCTGGCGGAGCGGATGCCTGCGGTATGGGTGAGAAGGTGACGTACTGTGATATCCGCTTTTCCATGCTGATCGAACTCTGGAAGGAAACGAGTCACCGGATCGTCCCATTCGAGCAAGCTCCTTTCACGGAGTTGGGCGAGGGACACTGATGTGACAGGTTTGCTGCAGGACAACCAACATTGCAACGTGTCACGCTGCATGTTCCGGTTAGGCGTTGCGGAGCCGATGGCTAAATCGACGACGGTTTCGTCACGGATAGACACATAGAGTTGTGCGCCCATGTGGAGCTTGTCCTGCACACCCTGTTGCAGCAGGTCTATTGTTTTGGACAACTTGTGGTTCGTCATCCGCAAGGGTGGCTCACGATGTGGCTGCAAGAATTTGTTCGTGAATCCATGCTCGCCGTTCTTCCACTAGCTTGTTCTGTTCCGGCCAGTAGAGATTGGGCTTGTCATTGAGGGACAACCATATCGGTTTATCATGCCGCCAGTTCTCTGTCGGAACGACGTCGACTTCATAGGTGAGGAAGAGAAAATAATGTGTTATTTTCCATTCTGTGCGTTCGAAATTGAGCCGTTCTTTCGTACCCAGTTCACCGACGAGCATCAGGTCTAGGAAGCCAGCCTCCTCTCGAATCTCGCGGCGTGCCGCGTCTGCCAGACTCTCGCCTGGTTCGACATGCCCCTTCGGCAGAACCAAGGAGTTCTGGTCCTGTTCTCTAGCTGCTGCGATCCAGATGGCTCCACAGTCGCACCGTCGCGCTACAACCCCGCCTGCTGTGACCGATTCGGGTATGCCATCCGGTTTGTCATACCAGGTGCCATCCGGGGTTGTTTCTAGTCTGTTTTGCCCCATCATCGTCTCCTTAATCAAGACCCAGCCTACGTCAAACTTCGTGCCAGAGCCAACCTTTGACCGAGGAAAGTAGAACCGTGAAGTTGGACGGGTGAAATTAGAGGGCAGCGGATCAGGTTTTCTTTGCGCAATGGGACTGTTGTGGTATCTTTTCCGTTCGATTCACTTCATTGTGATGAGGATGTTGATACCATGGGTCAGACCGACTTAGAAGATGAGAAACTGGTAAGTCGCATCGAGGGCGATGTTGAAATCGAACTGACCCGGGTCATTGCGCGGGGTGGCATGGGTGTTGTCTATGAAGGTCTCTCCCATGGTTGCGATGGATTCGCCAAACGTGTCGCTGTGAAGATGCTGCGCAAGCGTTGGAGCGAGAACGACAATTTTGTCAAACTGATGGTAGCCGAGGCCAAGCTGGTGGCTGGTCTCGTGCATGAAAACATCGTACAGATGCACTTGTTGGGCCAGTTGGACGACGGCGGTCATTACATTGTCATGGAATATGTGGACGGTGTGTCGCTTCATGAATTGCTTTGTGAACATTGCCGCCGCGGGGCACTCATTCCTCAGTCGCTGGTCATTCACATTGTGAGTCGGATTGCTCGAGGCTTGGCCTATGCCCATTGGTTTCGTGATGCCGAGGGTACCCTTCTGAATATTGTGCATCGTGATGTCTGCCCGAGCAACATCATGATTACGTTGGAGGGTTTGTCTAAGCTGATCGATTTTGGCGTCGCCAAAGCTCGCACCATGATGATCATTGGCGATGACTGGCAGACAGGGAAGATGGCTTATATGTCGCCGGAACAGGCTGGTCGAGAGTATGCCGATGGTCGTACGGACATTTTTGCATTGGGTGCCGTGCTGTTTGAAATGTTAGCTGGCCAACCGATGAGGGACGTGTCGCCGGACCACCGTGCGGAGGACTTTATCGGCGAGACCGTCCCGTGGGAAGCGCTTCCCGATTGGGTGGACAGCGAGTTGCGGGACATCCTCGCCCGCATGTTGGCCCCTGATGTTGATGAGCGCTGGCCCACAGCAAATCACCTTGCGGTGGTCTTAGAAGAGTACATCTATCGCGATGGATATGGTCCCACCATCCAGACGGTCGAAGCCCACTTGCGAGATGTCTTCCCCGAGCTCTATAGGTTCTCACGCGACACGTCTGAAATCATCATTCCTAATCATTTCACCAAAGTTGGTGTTGGGCCGGAAGACGTTTAATCCGGAATTTGTATCGTGATGGGCACGGTTCGAGAAGTGGATCACGTGGCGTGGCTTCAAATGCGCAAAATCATCTATCCGGGTTTGACGGATTCCTTTCATCAGCAAGAGATGAAGATCTATGTGGATGAGGCAAATAAAACTTGCTTCGTCACAAGGGAGAAAGAGATTGGAGGACCCATCGGATTCATCGAAGTATCTCTCAGAAACGTCGTCGATGGGTGTCTGACAAATCCCGTTGGCTACATCGAAGGAATCTATGTGGTTCCTGAGCATAGAGGAAAAGGTCTGGGTAGGAGCCTCATGCGATATGCTGTTTCGTGGTTCCGAGAAAAGGGCTGCTCAGAAATGGCAACAGACGCGTTGGCCACCGATCAGCAAGCTCAAAATTTTCACAGAAAAATGGGCTTCGCGGAAACCTATCGTGTAGTTCAGTATAAAAAGGAGATATCGGTTTAAAACTTGGTTGGTCATCCCTTTGGAGGGAGGTGGGGCTCGAATACAGTGGTCTGGAGATGTGTCATCTCTTGGTTCTGTCTTTTGGCTTCGCGATACAAAGTTTCTTGGCTGCCCGGTTTGTTTGTGCGGCGACGACGATAGCTGCCATCGGCTTCTAACAACTGTCCTTTCTTCTCGTCGCTAAGATGGGTGTCTAAAATCTGCACCAGTCGTTTTTTACAGGCCTTGTCCTCAACGGGAATGAGTGTCTCAATGCGCCGATCTAGATTGCGCGGCATCCAGTCGGCACTGGATAGGAAGACGAGCTTCTCGCCTCCATGGTGAAAATACAGGATGCGGGCATGTTCGAGGTAGCGGTCGATGATACTGACGACTGTGATATTCTCACTGAGTCCTTTGACGCCAGGCCGCAAACAGCAGGTACCGCGTATGTTGAGCTTGATCTTCACACCTGTTTTTGACGCTGCATAAAGCCTGTCGATGATCTCTGTGTCGACCAGAGAATTTACTTTTACCATGATCATGGCCTTCTGACCTTGCTTCTTCCGCTCGATCTCACCGTCGATGAGTTGAATGAGTCGGGTCCGCAGGCCGGTGGGGGCAGCTACGAGCTTTTGATACGTCTGCGGTTGGGAGTATCCCGTGATGGCATTGAAGAATGATGACGCGTCAGCGCCAAGCTGTGGATCGCGGGTGAACAGGCTCACGTCAGAGTAGAGGCATGCCGTGACCTCGTTGTAGTTGCCGGTTCCGAAGTGCAAGTAGCGTACCACACCACTTTCCTCTCGCCGCACGACGACACATATCTTTGCGTGGGTTTTGAGTCCCTTGACGCCATAGATGACTTGTACACCTGCTTGCTCCAGGGATTTTGCCTGATCAATGTTTCTCGCTTCGTCGAATCGCGCTTTTAGCTCGACGACGGCTGTCACATGTATTCCCATTTCTGCGGCTCGAATCAATGCTGCCACGACCTGGCTTTCACGGTTTGTGCGGTAAAGGATCTGCTTGATGGCGAGGACGTCTGGGTCGTCGGCCGCCAACTGAAGCATCCGCAGGACCGGTTCGAATGATTCGTAGGGGTGATAAAGCAGCATGTCTTGTTTCCGGAGGACAGCAAAGAGGTCGGCTCCTTTGGGCAGGGTCGGACAGGGGAGGGGATCCCAGGATTCGTAGAGCAGATCCTGACGTCCCGTCCCGGCTGCTAGTTGCGAGAAATCAGACAGATCAATCGGTCCGTTGATCCGATAGACATCCCGGTTACGGACGTGGAGCAATTCTTGCAGAAATTTCGTCATGATACGGCCGGCCAGATCGTCAAGCTCGAGCCGAATGCACCGGCTCGTTTTGCGGGCATCCAAAGCTTGTTCCATATGCGACACGAGATCGGCTGCTATATCTTCTCGCACCTGCATGTCCGCATTTCGCGTAATACGGAACGGGATGCACTCCATGATGGTTTCACCCGGGAAGAAGCGTGAAGCGTGTGAGGCCAACACATCATCTAGGAGGATCCACTCATAGTGTTCAGCATAAGGAAGCACGATGAACCGGCTGGTATTCGGTGCTACAGGAATTACAGCAAACCTGTGGTCCGGATTGTTCTCCCCGTTGGTCGTTTCCCTTTTTTTTAACCGAATAGCCATATGTAGGCGATGATTGGCCAAGAGCGGAATGGGACCGTCGAGTCGAACGGCCATGGGCGACAGAACTGGATACAGTTCGCGTTCCACATACCGTTCGACGTGAGTACGCTGCTTTGGAGTGAGATGCTCTGGACGCACGCGGCACACACCGGCGGTTTGTAGAGCCGGTTCCAATTCGTCGCAATAACAGGCATACTGCGCTTCCATCATGGTGCGTGCTTCTTTGCCAGCTGCAGCAAGTTGTTGGGTCGGCGTGAGACCGGTCGGGTCACGCTGCGTTTGCTTGGTTGCCTGCAGCATCTGCAGTCCACCCATGCGGACCATAAAGAATTCATCCAAGTTGGATGCGGTGATGGCCAGGAATTTGAGTCGTTCAAGGAGAGGTACTGTGGTGTCTTGAGCCTCTTCAAGGACACGATAGTTGAAGCGCAACCAGCTCAGTTCTCGGTTCAAATATCGAGCGGGTTGTCTCTCTGCTTTTTTTGACTTGCCCGGTTTCACGTCAGTTTTCCATTTTTTTGAGCACCACGGTTTTCCCGTAGATCTCCTCAAACAAAGAGCCTTTCTCTCGAAGAGCCACAGACTCGAGTGCTAGATCAGACACCGATTGGATAGTGACTAAGAGCTTATCTTTCTCCATGTCGCACCTAAAGTTTTGGATGTGTTGATGATGAGACCGGTCCAACGCGTCTGCAACGCGGAGTATAGCAGCCATTTTTGAGACAGCGATGCGATCTTCGCGATCCAGTGTGCCATATCCTTCGTGGCTGAATTTCGGTGAAGCACGCCGATGATAACGTGCAACAAGAGCCACCAACAACACATCTTTTTTTCCAAGACCGAACAGCTCACTGTTTCGGATGAGATACATCGAATGTTTGTGATGACTTCCACTGCGGATGAAAAGACCCACTTCGTGCAGAAGCGCGGCAACATACAACAACAGATCGAATCTAGGGTCGAGCTGATGCTCGGACTGCAAAGCGTGAAACAGGGATTTGCACATGACAGCCACGTGTGTCGCGTGTGATTCGTTGAAGCGAAATTTTCGCCCGAGATCAAGTGCCGACTGGATGATCTGTTGTTCCACTTGTTTGGTCCAGGGCTTTTGCGTGGAGGCTTCGATGAGCAATCCGTCTCGCATCGTTGTCCGTGCCACGAGAAAGGTTTTTCGATCTAGGCCGCGTGCGATGTGTAGATACGTAAGAAGAGAGGGGCCGAGGCTTTCTGCTTCCGGAAAAGTAATGTGATAGCGGATGACGAGTTGGTCGACGGATTGTTCGAGAATGGTATCTGTCAGTGCAGCAAGTGCCTTTACCTTCAAGGGCGTGGCTGGTGTGTTGCCCCAATCGTTGTCGAGTTGACTAGCCGCAAATCGCATATCACCGCCAAGCGCGACAAGTGTGCCCTCTTTCGAAAGGGACATCTCCTTCATGGCTAGTTCCAGGGATCGTTCAATGTGGCTTTCCATGATGTCTCGGTGTTTGGCCATCGGTGCCTGGTAAGTCTCCAGCATTTTTCGCATGCGCAACGAGCCGAGATTACAACTTTGCGAGTGCAGAACACGTTGCTTGGTCATTTGGATGAGTTCGGTGGATCCGCCACCCACCTCAACAAGCAGTGCTTCGCCCAGATTCAAGTCGGACTGCTTGGTGAACAGTTGGCGAGCGGCGAGGTAGGTGAGCCGTGTGATCTCTGCTGCTTCTAGGAGGGTCACCTGTAAGCCAGTCGCAATGTAGATACGATCGAGGAAGGTGTCCCGGTTGTCAGCTTCACGTACGGCTGTGGTCGCTACGGTGTGAATCTGATCTGGTTCGAGACGGTACTGGTCGAGAACTGTGCTGAAGTGGCGTAGTGTGCGGACGCATTGTTCAATGGTATCTTGGCTAAGTGAGCCAAGGGTGAAGGTGTCTTTTCCTAAGCTAATAGGTTGTTGGAGCGTTTCCAGAATTTGGGGTTGCCCTCCATCGTTGCTTTGCGCCAATGCCATGCGAAGTGCGGTGCTCCCAATTTCAATTGCGGCCACCATCGTCATGGGTTTCACGGTAGAAGACGATGTTGAATGGTTTTGCATGCTTGCGTGTTGACGGGTGGTGATGTGCGGAGGCGTGGGCAAGTTCAAGAGGCGGATGTTTTGGTTAACGTTTGCGCCCAGGCGGCGGCACCGGTTACACCTGCGTCATCGCCCAGCTCGGCGGCACGCACTCTCAAGTTCTTTGCATAAGCCGGCATGGCCGTTTGTTTAGCGGCTGTCTCGACTTCTTCGCAGAACAAGTCCGGCATGGCTTCTACGAGACCTCCGCCGAGTATGAGGATGTCCGGAGCCAGTAGGTTCACCACGCCACCCAGTGTTCGTCCAAGGGTGGCTGCAGAGTTGCGGATGATTTTTTCTATGACCTCGTCGCCCGCCTTGATCGAATCTGCCAACGCACCGCTCCGAATGTTGTACAGATCTGTGCCGGCGTTCTTGAGCAGGTGGGGTGCCTGACCACGGTAGGCGGCCTTTGCAGCTTTCGAGGCGATCGCGAGACGGCTAGCCACTGTCTCCAGGCAGCCTCTTCTCCCACATCCGCACAAGTCTCCGTTTGGTACGACGGGAATGTGGCCAATTTCCATGCAGGATTGATTCGAGCTGGTGAAAATGCGCCCTTCATAGACGCACCCGCCTCCGATACCTGTGCCGGGGAAGACGCCGACTACACAGATTGCTTCTTGGGCTGCACCACAGGTATATTCGCCGAACACACCAGCGTCGACGTCGTTCGCCAGAAAGGTTGGACATGGAAAGGCTGATTCGAGAGTTTTTTTGATCGGGACGTTGGTCCATCCCAAATTCGGAGCCTTCACAAGGACGCCGTTTTTCACGTTGAGAGGGCCGGGACAAGCCATGCCGATGCCGGACAATTGTCTAGGCTTAATACCCGCGTCTTTGAGTGCGTCCGAAATAGTCTCCTGAATTCTGTCCAGGCCGGATTTGGCTCCTTCGTTTCCCTTGGTTCGCCGTCGTTTGGTGCCAACGATTTTCAATTTGCGATCAAACACAGAGGCCAACATCTTGGTGCCGCCAAGGTCGAAGCCGATCCAATAGGTGTCTTTTTTGCCGTTCGCCATATCGGGAAGGTAGAAAGTATAGGCAGCGAAACAAGGAGAGGAGAAGGATGAAAGTTAAAGGATGCACGCGGCAGCGGCTGAGTCGTCCGAGACAAAAGCAGTTGTTGATTGAAAATAGGGTGTCCTACGTTCATTTAACTTACTCCGAAAGCCGGGTGCGGGAAATTCGCATGTCCGGTTTGATGAGCGGGGGCGTGGAAACGGAGCGATTGGCAAGTCCTCAAGCCACCGCGCCACCCCGGAGTTATGCTATATCTACCATTCGGGTCGGACCAACGCATATGTTTGCGCACGAGTTAGTTAACCTTTTCAGATCCGGAAGCTAGAGTGTTACTGTTGCCTGTCTTACGTTGGTCCGACCCGTATAGTAATTACCTTTCTTGGAAGGTGATGATGAAAAAATATTTGGATCATATAGAAAACTCAAATCTTGTGGGAGAAGTAGAATCTGCGTTGACAACTGGGGGCTTGGAATATCCTGGAACAGCATTAGAGATTACGACCGCGAATGGTGAAGAGTTGTTTCACGTCGTTGTAGATTCTAAGGGGAATCGTCAGATCTTATTTTATGCTCATCAGAAGGACTATCGGCTACCGCTAGACCTGATGGAGAAAATTGTTGTAACAGCAAAGGAGAAAGTTTTTGGACAGACTAGATTCTGTTGCCCTAACGGAAAAGCGGGGTAGTCTCAACATTTGCAAAACCCCTTGCCTGTCTTGAAAATCCGACTAGGGTTGGCGCTCCGTTTCGTGATGTCAGGAAATTCTTCGATCATGCAAGTTCATATTTTCTTATGACACCGGTGAGCCCATCCGGATTCCGCTAAACTATTAGACCCGTTTCCCGCTTGAAGATCGTATATGACTTCATCAACACTGTTGCCGCAAAACAGAAAAAAGGTGTCAACTCAACTTCGTAGAGGTAAGGAGTTCTGAATGTGGCTGCGGCGTCCCGCCGCAGGTCTTCCCAAAAGGATCAGAGGCAGGATGCCTCTGCCACATTTGAGAGTCCGGTCGACCGCGCCGACACTCTGGTCCAGCCGTTCACCAAAGTGGCTGCGGCGTCCCGCCGCAGGTCTTCACAAGAAAGATCAGAGGCAGGATGCCTCTGCCACATCACTACCTTCTACCCTGACTCGACTCCGCACTTCTTGCCAGCTATCATGATGACACACGTGTAAGGGCGGTGATTGAGTCGTGAAATGTGCAACGAGTCTTGGAGAGGAGGGGTGTTCTTGAGTAGTCGAGTGTCAGCAAGTATTTCGTTTGCCGATAGGCGCCATTCTGAGGGCAGCAACATTGGCTGACGATGGCTCAGAGGCTCACGCTCGCGCCCACATTGACCGGCAGCTCGAAGCGGCTGGCTGGACCGTACAATCCAGCAACGAGTTGAACCTTTCCGCATCTACCGGTGTCGCGGTCCGCGAAATTCAATCCAAAGGCGGGCCGGCCGACTACGTCCTGTTTGTCGACGGCAAAGCCCTGGGTGTCCTTGAGGCCAAGAAGGAAGGCACCACCCTCTCCAGGGTGGCCGAACAATCTGCCCGCTACTCCCATGCTAGAAAATCGATCCCGCAACGCTGGGCCGATCCGCTTCCCTTCATCTGCGAATCGACCGGCGTGGAAACCAACTTTTGCGATCAACGCGACCCAGACGCCCGTTCGCGCCCAATCTTTGCCTTCCATCGGCCCGAGCACCTGCGCGATCTTGTCCAGCAGCCTGATACACTCCGAAAGCGCCTCAAGCAGATGCCCGACCTCATCACCACCGGCCTGCGGGACTGCCAGGTCGATGCCATCACCAACCTCGAACGCTCCCTGGTCAAGGACAGGCCTCGCGCCTTGGTCCAGATGGCCACCGGCTCGGGAAAAACCTATATGGCCGTCAATATCGCCTACCGGCTCATCAAGCACGGCGGCGCCAAGCGCATCCTCTTCCTCGTCGACCGCGGCAACCTTGGCCGCCAGACCGTCAACGAGTTCCAGCAATTCACGACCCCCGACGATGGGCGAAAATTCACCGATCTTTATAACGTCCAGATGCTCGGCCCTGCCGGTATCGATCCCGTTTGCAGTGTCACAGTCTCTACCATTCAGCGCCTCTACTCCCAGCTCATGAACAACGAGCTCGACGAAGAGGCCGACGAACAATCCGGCTACGAGCTGGGAGGTGCCGGCAGCCCTAACAAGGAGTCGCTCCCGGTCACCTACAACCCTGCTATCCCCATCGAAGAGTTCGACTTCATCATTGTCGATGAATGTCACCGCTCCATCTATAACTTGTGGCGCCAGGTCCTCGACTACTTCGACGCCTACCTCATCGGCCTAACCGCAACCCCCAGCAAAGCCACGCTCGGCTTTTTCAATCGCAACCTCGTCACCGAATACCCGCACGTCCAAGCTGTCGCCGATGGCGTCAACGTCGGCTACGACATCTACCGGATTAAAACCAAAATTTCGGATGCCGGCACCAAGCTCGACGCCGGGTTCGACTACCAGAAACGCGACCGCCTAACCCGCGAGAAACGTTGGGCTATCCAGGACGAAGAAAAAGCCGTTGCCAAAACCCAGCTCGACCGCTCCGTGTTCGTCCCCGATCAGATCCGCACCGTAATCCGCGCCTTCAAAGAAAAACTCTTCACCGACCTCTTTCCCAATCGGCCTGCCCGGGCAAAACGGAAGGGCCTCGACGCGCCCTGGGTCCCGAAGACCCTCATCTTTGCCAAGAGCGATAGCCACGCCGAAGACATTGTCACCATCGTTCGCGAAGAATTCGGCAAAGGGAACGACTTCTGCAAAAAAATCACCTACAAGGCGAGCGGCAAGTCTGAGAACATCATCAAAGCCTTCCGCACCGCCCCCGAGTTCCGCATTGCTGTCACCGTCGACATGATTGCCACCGGCACCGACATCAAGCCGCTCGAGTGTCTCCTTTTTCTGCGCGACGTCCGGTCCCAGCTTTACTTCGAGCAAATGAAAGGCCGAGGCACCCGCACCATCGACCCCACCGACCTTGCCACCGTGACCCCCGACGCCGGCACCAAGACCCGTTTTGTCCTCGTCGATGCTGTTGGCGTCACTGAGTCGGACAAGACCGACTCCCGCCCGCTTGAGCGCAAACCTACCGTTGCATTTGAAAAGCTACTCAAGAGCATTGCGATGGGTGTTCGAGACGAAGACACCATTACCAGCCTCGCCAACCGGTTGGCCCGCCTCGATCGTTCGCTCAGCGATCCCGACAAAGACGAGCTGCGATCCGCCGGCGGCATCTCGGTGAAGCAACTCGCCTCCGATTTGTTACGGGCCACAGATCCGGACCAAGTTCAGCAGGCGGTAAACAAAGTGGCTGAGGCGTCCCGCCTCAGTTCCTCAGAGAAACTACAGGAAGACGCCGCCGCAGCTTTCTCCTTCTTCGACAACGAAGCCGAGACCACCAAATCTAAGGGGGCGTATCTCCCACATTGGCACCAGGACGGCGTCATCTATTTTGTCACCTTTCGGCTGGCTGACTCACTGCCACAGGAGAAACTCGACGCGCTTGCGGAAGAAAAAGAAATCTGGCTCTCCCATCACCCAGAGCCACACACCCTCGAACAAAAGGCGGAATACCACGAGCGCTTCCCGCAACGACTTCAGCGATGGCTTGATGCAGGCTATGGTTCGATGATCCTCAAGGTTCCTGAGGCCCATCAAATTGTGTCCGATGCGATCACGCATTTTGACGGCACCCGATACAAGCTCGACGAATTCGTCGTCGCAGCAAATCACGTGCATGTTCTCGTGGCCCCTCAGAATGGGCACAGCCTCAGCGATATCCTGCACTCTTGGAAAGGCTATACGGCTAAAGAACTGCTCAAACTCCCGATTGCTTCCGAGATTACCACGGCCCCGACCGTGTGGCAGAAAGAATCCTGGGATCACATCGTTCGCTCAGAAGCCAGTTTGAACAAGTTCCGTGAGTATATTCGGGCCCATGTTTCGGATGAGGCGTCCCGGCTCAGTTCTCAAGCGGAGGAAAAACTGCGGCGGGACGCCGCAGCAACTCTCGCCAACGAAGCTGTTGCCCCTATCGCCACGAATCCAGCCTTCCGGGATCTGCTGGAAAAGAAGCGGCGTGACCGCGAAGTCACCATCGACCACCTCAGTGGCGACGAAGTCATTGAAACCGGCTACGACGAAGAAAAGGCTCGCAGCCTGATCCAGAACTGGCGGCAGTTCCTGGAGGATAACCAGGACGAGATCACTGCGTTGCAAATTCTCTACAACAAACACCACTGCAAACGCCACCTTGTTTACGAAGAGCTCAAGACTCTAGCCGAAGCCGTCAGTCGTCCACCGTACCACATTGCTCCAGCGGAAGTTTGGAAGGCCTACGAATACCTTGAGAAGCGCCCACTCACGGCCGACCCGGTGAGGACGCTCACCAATCTCATCACTCTCGTCCGCCACACCCTCGACCCTGAGGCAGCCCCGCTTGCCCCTTTTCCGGAACTCGTGGAACAACGGTTCCAGCAATGGCTTGAACAACACCAGAAAATGAAAGTGAAAGTGGCTGAGGCGTCCCGCCTCAGTTCCTCAGAAGATCAGAGGCGGGACGCCTCTGCCACTCTCTCTCAGCCCAGATTCACGGAGTCGCAAATAGAGTGGCTGGAGGTCATCAAAAACTACGTCGCCCTAAACGGGGCATTCGCCACCGACACCCAGGAGGCCTACCTTGAAGCCTGGCAAAGTGTGGATTCGGATGAAGGCGTCCCGCTGGCCGTCGCTAAGAAAGCCTTCGGTGAGGATCCAAAGCCGATCATTGAAGAACTCAATGAGGTGCTGGTGGCATGAGTGGGCTTCCGAAAGGGTGGGCAATTCACTCTTTGGGAGAGCTCTGTGAGCTTGAAAATGGTGATCGGGGGAAAAACTACCCATCAAGATCTGTCCTCGTAGAGAAAGGTGTTCCTTTCATTAACGCAGGACACCTCAATTCCGGCAGAGTCGACATGTCCGAAATGAACTTCATTCCCGAAGACCGTTTCGAAAGCCTGCGAAGCGGTAAGATTCGCAAGGGTGACTTGCTTTTTTGC
Organism: Phascolosoma agassizii; assembly: GCA_035593235.1. NCBI lineage: Eukaryota > Metazoa > Annelida > Sipuncula > Phascolosomatiformes > Phascolosomatidae > Phascolosoma > Phascolosoma agassizii. The sequence continues at coordinate 32,161 of JAVJHY011878407.1, forward strand.
CTTCGTGGATCTTTGGGAAAATCAGCTCTGATCACAAACCTCGACAGAGGCGCTGTTGCATCATCCTTGGTGATCGTCCGACCTCGGGGTGCTGTGACTTCCGCGTTCATGTCGCACTACTTCGATACACCGATCGCGAAGCAAATGATCTCGATTTACGACAATGGTTCGGCGCAACCAAACCTATCTGGCGCTGATCTAAAGAAGTTCGAAGTCCCACTCCCACCCCTCCCCGAACAACGCCGCATCGTGGCGCGGATTGAGGAGCTCTTTTCTCGGCTCGACGCCGGTGTGGCGGCCTTGCGCCACGCCAAAGCCCAACTCCAACGCTATCGCCAATCCGTCCTCGCCGCCGCCGTCACCGGCGAACTCACCAAAAAATGGCGGGAACAAAATCCGGATACGGAACCGGCGTCTGAACTGCTTGAGCGGATTCTCATTCAACGGCGGGAGCAGTGGAACGGGAGAGGAAAATATAAAGAAGCTACCCAGCCGGAAATAAAAAACACTCCAAAACTCCCGAGCAAATGGATTTGGGCCAGTTGGGAAGCGGTTTTGACCGGCCAAGAAGGAGGCTTCAAACGCGGTCCCTTTGGAAGCGCCCTGAAAAAGTCAATCTTCGTGAATCGCGGATACAAGGTTTACGAGCAGTATTGCCCGATTAATGACGATTGCTCGTTCGTTCGCTACTACATCACACCCAAAAAGTTTGAAGAGCTGAAGTCATTTGAAGTTCGAGCTGGGGACTATCTCATCAGTTGTTCAGGTGTAACACTTGGTAGGATCACTAGAGTACCAGATGAATTCGAGGAAGGGGTGATCAACCAAGCTTTGCTTCGCGTTCGAATCAATGAGAACGTGATCTGCCATCGCTATTTTCTGTTCCTATTCCGGTCCCCGTTCTTCCAAAGGCAGATATTTGCTAACACGGCGGGTGTCGCCATACCCAACGTAAAAGGCGTGAAAGATTTAAAGCGACTTCCAATCCCGCTTCCCCACATCGCTGAACAACACCAAATCGTCGCCGAAATCGAAGCCCGCGCCACCACCATCGACCACCTCGAAGCAGAACTCGACCGCCAGTTCGCTCGGAGCGAACGTCTTCGCCAGTCTAGCTTATCACACGCTTTCTCCGGGAAACTCTAGACTATGAAGCAGATCGAGAATCCAAAGGCACGCCTAGCGATCTTAATCGGATATTTGGGCGCGCTGCTCGTCGCGAACTGGATCGCATTTGGCCAATGGCTTCCCCACACCGACGGGCGAAGTCTTTGGCTTGCTGCCGGGCTCTTCAGCCTCCTCCTCAATAGCTTTCTAGTCACCCCTTACTTTGAACGTCCTGCCAACTACATTGCGTCGGCAGCCGCTAGTTTTGTTGCAGTTTGGTTCGTTGTTGATTGGGAGCACTTTTCATCGCTCGAGCAGTTGCTTGCGGCAGTGCTTCTTGCCTACCTCGGCGTGGTCGCCATCGCCGCTGGAATTGCAGTCTTTCTTAAGCGGCAGCGGGATTCTGGTAGCCACAAGCCCGCCATGGTGGCGAAACTTCTCGCTGATACAGTGGGTCAAGACCGCCTCCTATTCAGCATCGTGATAATTTTTGCGGCGGTCTTGTTCCATCGCGATTCTGCGCGCGAGATACTCACCATCCTCACGGCGCTGATAGTCATCGTTCTGGTGCGTCCGGAGGTTTCCATTGCTAACTTGTATTCCAGAATTCGGCTGATTCTAGCAGATAAGCGAATTACAGGCGTCGCGGGGACAATCGCGGGTTTCGATGAGCCTGGAATCGTGTTGGTGCGACAAAGGGACCGAACACTCAGCTTCGGTCAGATTCTTCTCGTAAATGATGAAGGGACCCGGCCGCAGGCAGCGCAAGGATTGGGGTATTTCGGACGC
>JAVJHY011879487.1:0-34039 GCA_035593235.1 Phascolosoma agassizii
AACCGACAAAAGAAGCCGCTGCCACCAAGATACAACTTGGCACACCGCCGGCCACAACCGGGGCAGCTAAACCAAGGGCGCTGTCTACCATAATTGCAATGTGTATAGGTGATGGATATTTTCTGATTATGACGTTTGGAATTCAGAAGATAGCTTAGCTGTACACAATCACGTGAGGTTTGAACATCAACGCTGCCTGTTTGATCACCAGAGCGCTCCCACCTGACAGGGAAACTCTTATTGAGTAGTCCCGCACTCTTCGCCAGCTCGCGAATATCAAGTGCCTTCATATCGTCGACAGTTCTCTGACGATTCCAGCGATACCATGTGCCACTTCCCTGAGCACCCATACTTTCACCCTAAATCAATAAGGAAAATTAACATCCTGTTGGTTAAACATTATCTCATAGCGTTAACAACTAACAAGAAGGTCGACTGAAATTACCCAATGATCGACTTAGCTTCAGTTCACATTGATCAAAACAAAGTCCGACTTGTTTACAGCCGCGCAGAGTATTTAGAGCGCAGAGAGAGATAGCGAGGGGAAGCATGTTGATCCTGCCAGGATAAAAATTTAGCGCGTGCTAGATACAGGGGATTGGATATCCAAAGACTCTTGTTCTACCCAATATTGCTCTACATCATTTTTGACGCTCTCTTCAAGCTCAAGGCGAAGCTCGTTCACCGCGGGGAAGTCGCAACCCACGAGAGCTTCCAGTAAACTTTTGAGCTCTATCATTTCGCCGTGTGCTAGGTCATTTTTTCCCAGCATCTGAAACGGCCGAACATTATAATTGAGACCCTTTGCTAGATACGCCAGAATTCGGTAACCGCCCACATCGATGTCACCCCAATGGTAAAACGGAATCATTCGTGGCGCTGCGCTCTTAATCAAGCTACGAATATGCCTCACCCAATGCCGTGAGGGGAAACCACCGGCATAAATCACAACACCACCATCGCTGACCTCTCGACAATAACGCTCAAAGGTTGTCAGGTTCTCAATAGTCAAAATGTAGCTTGATACTGGTGAAATTTTAAATGACTCGATCCCGGATGCAGGAACAGCAACATAGGGCATAAAATCTATCACCGGAATCTCAGTGTATTTCGTTACTACTCGAACATCACCGCAAATACGAATCAACGGCGCAAATTTGGTCACAGAGAAATCAGCCAAGACCGCCTTGTCATCTCGCATATCATCTTTCCGGTTTTCTTTCAGGCGGAATAGCTTCGCAATGATGCGCAAATTTGACTCCAAAAGCTTAGAACCTCCGAGTGCCTTCGTACTTGCCGTGCGAAAATCTACGCTGCTGCTTAAGTCTTGCTGTTCAAGCCAAACAGCAAGACTTAAGCCCAAGGCAAGCCCAGCATGATTTTTCGGCGAAAAGCCTTTGTAGATTTTGTTTGCTTTCCATGTATTTGGTAGGTCAGCTAATACCTCTTGGACCCACTCTGGCGCTTTCTTGAGTAAACCCTCTATAAACAATACTGAAGTCTTCAGATGATCCCCCATTGGATCAATACACTGATTCTCAAGGAAGGCGTGCCCGTCATTGACGTGAATGGCTTTCAGTATGTAAGGGTCATTGAATCCCCGCGTTTGGTACTCAACCTCAAAACTGGGAACTCGAGAAGTGATTTTTTCAAGCTCCCGATGAACCTGTGAAATTTCTTCTGAGGTTGCTCCATGGTAAATCTTGAAACGACTCGCGGTAATCCCGATTTTCATGTCAGCCACACCTTCCGGCAGATTGCAGGACTTGGCGCACTTATCGAGAATGAATGCCGTGATCTTATTCAACACCAAATTCCTTTTTCACCCCTTCCACGTATGCATCAGCAAGCTCAGGATGGATCATTGGATTATCACTCTCCAGTAAAGCTACGGACTCTTCGCTGTATTGGTACTCATCGAGGTAAACAGTAGTGCCGGCCTTAATCACAGTTATGGTCTTGTCGACATAAGGGGCTATCTTAATCGATGCCTCCGGTGGCGCCGCAAGAATGACCTGAAGCCCCAAGCTCTTGAAGAAATTGAGTGCTGCCGATGTGTTGACCCCGTCCATTTTAGACATCGCTTCATCGAAAATAGCCAAGGATGCACCGCCCGTAACTCCACGATCGCCAGATTTAGTAAGTCGGTAGGCGTTCATAAATGAGGCGCCAAGAGCTACATAGAAAGGTGACTGCTGCTCACCTCCGGAACCTACAGAAAGAAGGTCCGAGAACCGTCGTGAAGAGCCCGTCTCTTGATCAGTGGTGACTATGTCGTAACTGTAAAAATTCCTATAATCAGAAACCTCTGACAGTCTTCCATCCGTAATCACCTCCTCAATAACCTTCATGCCAGGATGGTCATGTGTATCGTCAAACAACCCGCCAGAAGTGTCAGTTTCGTCCGGCAGCATAATGTAGTCGTAGACATCCTTAAGGGACTCCACCTCTACCATGGCATTCGTGAACCTGAAGTGGCAGTTATTAAACGAAAGGTCTTTCAGTGAACGATTCAATGTCTTAAATGTGGTTTCTAGCTGCAGCATATTCTCTTTGAGTTTTGCCGCCACTTCACTTCGAAAATGAACCAACATCATTTCTTTGGCTTCAGTCGCTCTCTGACGGTGGCCAATTATTTCTGAAGACTCAATCGCTTGAACATATTCCGAGCATCGCTCTAGCGCCTTCATTGGTTCAAGCTCAATCAGCTCATCCTTGTCCTCGAGGTCATGCTTGTTGCAAAGCTCTACTAGAGTCTTCTTGGCTTCCTCGCGAGCGTTTGTTGCTTCACTTTGCCTGTCGCCTTCTTTGATTCTGGCTTGTTTTTCAATGAGCTCGTAATTCTCATTGTGGGCTTCGGCCAACCCATCAAATGACTCGTTTGCTAACTCCCGAACAAAGAACTCTGTATGCTCAATATTATGCCGCTCTTTATCCGCGGCCTTTGCTAAACGCTCAAGATTTGGTAGTGCCAAGTTGAGCCCATCAATTTGGGACTGCAATGCGCCTATCTTCGTTGCAAGTATCTCAAGCTCGTTCTGGTTATCTTCGTGCTCAGTAAAGGCTTTGTTATAGCGCTCTTCGAGCTGTTCATAATCGGGGTTGCTTCTTAATATCAAGATTCTGACATCAATAGCTTTTATTTCTTCTACTTGCTCAGCTTCACACGCGTAACCATCAATGGCCTCATGTCGTATTGCCTCTATAGACGTAACACTCTGCCTAACGCTATCCAAGGCACCTTTATACCTGTCACGAACATCAACATTAACGGAGATATTAGTCAGTAATTGAGTGAGCTCAAGATGGAGCCGCTCGGCTTGCTCTTGCCTTGCCTTCTTCCCAAACAATAAGAAATCGATTCTATTACCACCACTGATGGTACCGTTGCCCGATGTCATACCATCCGGGGTTATTGCTCGCCGACTTCTACGCAACTCAGATTCAGTTCTGACTAACTCAACATTCGCCAATAGGCTCTGAAGGTATTTCAATACTGTTAAATTTTCACTTTCGATCAGCTCTGCCGCCATTCCTTTTGATGCCGGGTTATGACTTCCTTCTATGCGCGAAGGGTTCAAAAGTTTGACTGATCTAAGTGATGGGTTGGACGTCATTGCTTTTCGGTAAAGAGCCATCGCACGTTCCAGTTCTGAATCACTTACTTCGTCTCCGGAGCTATCAACGATCAGCAGCGCTTCACGATTCCACACCCCTAGAAATCGCTCAATACCGTTCTGCCACTCCTCTTCCTTCACTTCAGCGAGATCACAGATAGGCTGCGGGTAAAACCCTTCGGACTTCAGGAGTTTGATAACAATTTCTGTTTGTGGCTTTAAACTTGCGTTACCAGCGCTTAGCTCGGCATGCGTTTTTATTAAGCTGTCGCGATGGCCTTCATCTTCTGCAACATCCTGGCGAAGCTCTTCGTATCCAGTGGTTAGTTTAGAGATAATCGACTGCAGGCCGCCCAAAGAATTAAATGTATCCTCTAGGTTTTCAACACTCCGTGGCCACCTGTTGGTCAGGTCCTCAGATTCGAAGTCCGTTCGCTTAGCCAGCTCCATCTTAAGTTTAGTTAATCGCTCTCCTAGCTCTGGACTGAGACCTGAAACTGGTATCGCTTCAAGTACTGACAACTGTTTCCTGCATTTTTCGATAATATTTCCGTATTGAGAAATTTTATATTCCAACCCAACCTTATCTTTCTCAAACGCAGATATACTGGCTGTGGACTCAGAACCATTTTTAAGCGACTCTGCCTCAACAAGATTTTGGTGTAAGGTCGTTCTATTTTCAATACACTCTAAACGCCTCTTTGATTTAATCTTTAGCTCTTCATTTTTTTCTTCTAGAGACTCTTTGTTATTTTGATTCTCGGTATCAGCAGCGCAAAATTTTGCCTCGGCCTCTGCCCAACGAAACCCGGTGGCTCGCTTGGATTTGTTGTAAAATTTTTGGTAGCTGGCAACGACCCTCTTAAGCAGGCCTAACCGCTCTTCGGCCATTTCAATCTCAGATTCAATAGACTTGTAATGCTTGAAGTCATTCTCAATCTGCAGGACTTCGATGTTTTGTGGTGGAAGAATATGGCTTTTAATAAAACCAGTAACATCTTTTTGTGGCTTAAATTTAAGGCCCTGACTTACAGCCCTAAACAATGCATCTGGCTGTATAGCGTTACTAGAGCCCGTTGCTGACATCAGGTCACAGCATCTCGCCCTAAATTCAGAAGCACTTGAACAAATAGTCACGTTACCTTCCATTGCTGAAAGGCGCTTCTCAAAGCCCTTAAAGGGCAGAACGACATTGTCGTCAAGCATGAAATCTAAAGATGATAGGTCTGTACCTCTAACAATAAAGAAGTACTTATCAACGGAAGGCCTATCTAGTCTGGCATAGAAAGCACAACCAAAACTGTAAGTTTTACCCGCTCGATCATTAAAGGACATTGATAGATATGAGTTCGAAGCCTGCCTTGGCTCAACCTTCACCCCGTCACCACCAGACTCGGCAACCTCACCCAATACATATGAACGTATAGTCCGGCCTGATCTTTTGCCGTCGGATGATGCGGCATTGAACATCAGCTTGTTCTCATCAGCCCCGGACAGCACTGTTTGAATCGCATCAAGGATCGTCGACTTCCCTGACCCGTTACGACCAGTGAGCATGAGATCTTGACCGTTGATATTCACGTCCTCTCTAGAGAACAGATACCAATTCACCATGGAAAGCCGCATCAGCTTATGTGTCAGTATCTTCATGCTTCGGACTCTCCATTATCGTCTTCAAATACAGAATGGGCACCCTGATACAATTCAGCCGAAACTGTTTCGCTCACCTCTTCTTGCTGCTGTTGTTGTACTGTCTCATCTTGAACCAACTTCTGCCCTTCACTATCTATATCTTCTATTTCGGTCGAGCTAAAGGCATCTAGCATATCTAAGTAACCAGTCGTAACAACACGCGTTATCGCCGGCAAGATTGTAATTTCTTCCATTTCCGTCAATTCATTACGCTTGCCAATCAAAACAACCCCAACTTTTGAAAGCCTTTCCAAAGCTCTTCGAGTTTCAGTCTGCTTTGGTTTTTCTCTACCAGTAAGGTTCACGTATTCATCAAGTAATAACGCTTCACTAGGTTTAGTTTTACCTTTTTCCGAGCGCGCCTTGCGACACTCTAAGTCATGCATTTTGGCCAATAAAAGTAAGAATATTGTCTCCATTTGCTTGAGCTTTGGACGCGTAGACTTAGGTAGGATTCCGCAATAACCAAAGTGCTGATCAATGAAAAAATCATCCCCAAAAGCGCCAAATAGCTTCTCGAAATACTCAGACTGACTGACTATCGTGTTATACACCGTATTCTGCCCATGCCCATCTTTGTAGATAAACTGCTTTTCTCGCAGCTTATCCGCCGCATTGGTCAGATCCTCTTCAGATAAATTGTTGGCAGCGCTCTCGACCAATCGCTCAAACTCTCTAAACATGGGTACGTCTCTGTATAATTAGTTGTGGCGCGATGATATATGCGTTCTCCGTCGTCTTGCTTTCACTAACTGACAAACTGTATTTTCTCAGCACCTTCTTATAAGCGGTTTGAGAATTAATACTCAAGCCTAAAAGTTTGCGAACCTCCATGAAAGCCAAGAACTCATCAAGGCTCTCAATAGGAAGCTCGCATGTAGTTGTAGCACCTATATCTGGCACGTATTTATCCAGATAACTCTCTAACCGAATCGGGTTGTCAGTCCTACGGTCCAAATATGCCTTAAGAGCACGGTCATATGCGATCTCAGCCACCGGGGGCGGTTGTCGCACAATGGTTGTCGCCTCAGCAGGCGGGCGCTTCACTCTGGCTTCGTATAGGCGGCTAGGCGATACGTAACGCTCGCCGCAGACCTGAGCTGGAAAGACTTCATTAGAAAGATCAACACCCGACACCTTAGCTACTGCACTATCTATCTTTCTGCCAAGATCTGGGGTTACACGGTAAGAGTATCGAATTGCCTCATGTGTACGGACGGTCATCGAGCGCCTGTACTTTTCCATACTCTCTAACAACTTATGAATATTGGTAAAAACTGAATGTATCGACATCAAATCCGTTCGAACCAGGTTCTCTGCATCCTCATGACTGCAATCGGGTCGTGAATTTTTTATTGCCGAGACTAAGCTACCGAAAATATCAGCACTAAACTGAATATCTGTAACTAACGAAAGGATTTGTGCCCGGTACCGATATGGATTATCTCTTGAGTGGAGTGTGCTGTAATTTTTAGAAAACACCCCCCCAATGAACTCATCAAAGAATGTCTTCAGTTGTTGTGCGCTATTACTCTGATTATTCATTTGGTGAGCAATCTCACGTGTAGCAAACGATATTGCTTTAGCTTCAGAATAAAATGATTTGGCCGTTTTTGCTGCAAATGCAACCAGACCTGAATTTTCCTCTGGTGACTTGCCGACCTTCTCCAAACTCAAATAGACCATCTGACACAGGCTACCAACATCTAGGTCCTCGCCACGGCCAAGGTTCGCGAAAGCCGTTAAGAGCTGTGCTGCTAATAACGGGAAGGAAGTAATTCGTTTATAGCCGATTTTTTCTATCTCCAACAACCAGCCTGTTGCGCGAAGACGATTATAGACTCTGGTCGCAAGATCCGTTTCAGTATCAGCATCTTGGTCGTCCTCGTCTGAGGACCACTCTGGCCTCTGTGTCTGAGTCAGTATTTCACGGCGGATCACGCTCTTAGCTTCAGCTGGCGAACACTCGTCCCCATGCTCCTGATTCACAATCAGATGCTTATAAAGCGCAAAGAGGCCTATTCCGTAGATTCGGGCATTTTTAGAGGCGAGCGGTCTGAAGAGGTCGGTAGGTATTGAATCAAAAAACAAGCGTGCGGCTCCTAGCTATCACAACGATTTTGGTGCAAGTGACTTTAAATATAAGTTACTTGCACCATGAGTCCAATCCTCCACTAAAGAGGACGGAGGTACTTAAACCTCTAGGTTTGACTTTGAATGGGATGACGACAATCAGACTCTGATCCAAGATTGGTAAAATGCTTCGAATATCTCTGCATGAAAACTATAGGAGGTTGGAATAACAGCCTTAAATTCACAAGAAAAACCTCCTCCGTCCCCTTTAATTAATAGACGCCACCACTCTCCGAACCTTGAGCGGATAAAACCCAACCGCCATCATCACGAGCAATATGTCCTGCACCTTCTAACTGTTGAAACAGCTCTTTCCCTGCTATACCTCGCTCTTTTGCAATAGCGCTGGTAGACATCATCTTGGTATCACTCATAAAGCTCCCTTTAAAATTTCATCCTATAAAATAATTATTACGGCAATTTGATAAGTGGAGACGTCGAAAACCCTTGGGTCGAATGATTATCAGTTGTCACCGACCCCTATAATTTATGGTCCGTTCTTAGGCAGTGCCTGTCCTGTTATTATTAGATTTCACTTTATGTAAGTCTCAGATTTATATTCATTGGTACTTGGCTGGCACTTGTTGAATATTTCTGCTCTGAATACTTCTAACTCACTCTCTGATAGCACAGCCTTCACCAGTTTGCCTATCTGTTTAAAATCATTTTCGGCAGCATGTGCGTTGGTGAAACTTGTAGTTTTGGAGGCGGTAGCGAATACAGGATTTAAAGACTCTAGGTTAATCTTAGAAATCTCTCTGGTATTTTTGTACATTAAATTAATACAATCTACTATTAACGCTCGCTCTGTACCACTTTTCTTGGCTAGGAGCTGGATTAGGTCAGGAAGACTGCTCGAAATATAGCCATTAATATTGGCTTTAATTACTCTCAGGACAGTTTCGAGTTCTATTAAGCCCTTTATAGAATTATCTATAGCATCTGTTTTCTTTTTAAGCTTTACGATCATACCCTTGGCGTTCGCGGACTCTGTGGTTATTCTACTTAGCTCGTTCTTGCTCTCTTCATGAATCGATCTTTCAGCGGTTAGCTTATCTTCAATCGCGCCAACCTCATTTCTATAACCACCTCTGATTTCATCAAGTTGCTTGTTATATTTTACTTCAATTTGGTAGAGGTCTTCAGTGCTGGCTAATGATTCAAACTCCTTAAGAACATTAGCTTTCCATTCTGTAGTTTTCTTCTGCCATTTCGTGTGCCCAATTGAAATTATTGGTAGGGCGAAAAGAATGATTACAGCCGATACTGCGGGCCACCCAAAGACTGAATACCATTCATTGAGTGAAAAATAGGCTATAACCTTATCGGTCTTAAATGATCCTCTTGTCCCTAGGTCGAATAATTCAAGTGTCAGTGGATAATTAAGAAAGAGCCACGAAAGCACATAAGTGCCGAATACCTGATTGTTTGCCCGTTCCCATAGAATCGCTTTTATGTCTCGCAGGAGTTCCATCTCATCTTCACTGTGTAGTAGGTTAGAGCAATAGGTTATACCAATTAAGGCGTTTTTTGAACATGATTGAGTCGCACTAATCGTCCGATTAACGTTTTATTTTCAATGCCTATATTGGCTAAACCAATTAAAGGGGACGGAGGGATTTAAATATCTGGATTTTACCCTTTCAGTTTCCGGCAAAATTTCTCAGCACCCTTTAATTGACACTGCTAGCCCGTAACATTAATAATGGTTTTACACCTAGGGTAGTTACTGCACCCCCCAAAACTCATTTCCTTTATTGCCACCCTTGGCGGCTTTACGCTTTATCAGCGGCACAGGAAGGACAATCGGGAGGCCTGAAATCACCCGAGGTTAGATCCGATAGTAGAGATTCTTGCCGTGTCTGGGGTAAAGCTGAAATCACTTTCAATATCCGATCGCTATCAATGAGTGTTACCTGACTGCTACTAGCGAAGTCTTTCGCCGGAGCGGTGAAGCCCGAGGTGCCGACTAGAACACCATTAGGCACCCTCTCGACGGCCATAACGCCTCTCAGCTCGTAAGCCCTATACAGGACAGGCACTTTCATACAGGTTAGGTGGCGTTTGCATCTTCCTCGAAGAACCACTCCGCAATCGTTGCTGGTATACCACGTTTGTTCGCATAAGCAATGAACACGCTTTGCTCTTTGCTTGGCCGATCCCATTTTGGACACTTCACCTCGACGAACCGAAATGCATTAGACTCCACGTTCCATATGACCAGATCAGGACACCCCTTCACCAGGGAAGTTGATTCGTAGACCTCTACCAGGAACCCAGAAATCTCCACTGGAAAAGGTTCCCGAACTGTCTTGAATGTTTCTGACTTTCGTTCAATAGATGAAACCCCTGTCTTGGTGCCGCGAGAATTGATCCACACTCCCTTCTCATTACACCTCAACTCGGCGGCGAGAACCGCTAATTCGGCTGGCATAACTTTGCCGTCAGCGCGTACGAGTGGCTTTTGCCACCACTTCTCTTTCGCATTCTCGAATACGTACATTATTCCAAGACCTCCTAACGCCACGTTAAGCGGACTAAAATTGTTGGCTATAATGTGTAGCTAAGCGAAACTGGGCCAACTGTTTTAGCTCCGCTTAAGCGCCTCTTTATATTTTTATATTATGCACAACGCCACTTTTTGAGTAGTAAATATTATTATAGTAGCTTGTTATATTTGCAACCTGCTGATCAACAATTAATGAAGATTTATTGTTACTTATTACATAAAGTGCATTTCTTGTCTGAACGACTTTTTTCCCATTTTTAAGGCTAACAACCTTATTAGGCTTATTAGAATGAAAGTCTTCATTAATTGTCACCTCTCCACTGTTAATATTTATAACAATCAATCCTAGTTTATAGTCGACAATTGAAAGCTCACTTAAAGACTCATTGAAATATAAACTTTGTGGAGCAACCAAATCCATCTTTAGAAACGATTTTAATTCGAAGTATTGTCCTCTATAGTGATAATCAATCCTATAAACGCCCCTATTCATAATAGAAATAAATATTTTTCCATTGCTAGCAATAATATCTGTAATCGATTCTTCTTCAGATATATCAACATCAGAAACAAATTTAATACTCCCAATAAAACGATGACTAGCAATAGATAAGCAGATCAACCCTCTAGAGGCTGACAACACAAATATTTTTCGTTTTAATTTATCTATTGCGATATGTGTTGCATCATAAAGTTCTTTTATTAGATCTAATTCTCTATCTTTATAACAATATAAACCCTCATTTGTTAATATATAAATTTTGTTTTGATATGCTTGGATATCAAAAATTATTCGACTATTTAAATCAATAACATCGTCATCGTTAATTGAAGATAAGCCCTCTACTGATGAGACTTTAATCTTTCCATCTAATGTTGCAATATACAAATTATTTTTATAAATCAGAGTCGAAGTGATTATGCGGCTCATAGAAGTTTCCCTCCAATTAATATAGCAATGTCCTCATCAGAAAAGTGACCATCTGACACCCACTTTTTTAGTAAATCAGGTGATATATTGTATTTTTTATTTTTCTCCCCGAAAGGGATCACAGGATAGCCATGCCAATGATCTGTAATATTTCTCGTTTCAGGGAAAAAACCAAATTGTTGATTATTTGTGCCTACAGTTAAAATATCATCTGAGCTTATTTGAAATCCCCATAAATGGCCTTCAGATGTCCATGGGTCATCACCTTCAGAATTGGTCAAGTTCCCATAATCTGCAGCATCAAAGGTCGCTTCTTCTATTGGTTGTGATAACCATTTTGCAAAGTTCCCAGCCCCATTTACTTGATGCTTAGACCTAGATAGTAATGTTTTCCTAGCACCTCTATTAATTTCTCTATCCACACATACTTCCTAAAAATATAACGCCCAACTCAGCGGGCAATTGAAGCGCAGCGTAAATTGATCCGCTGCAGTTGCTTGTTAACTGTGTATGGCACGCTGCTTTGCACCTCTCTCTTTATCACCATCTTCAATAACCTCAATCGAGTTCATTTTTAGTTCAATGTACTCCGCCGGAAGTGATGTTTCTCTTGCGCCAACTAAGACATGATTCATGTACCAAGAGTAGGGCTTGAGAGTTTTATCAATTTTGGAAGCAACGTAGGTTGTTGCTTTTATCAAAGTGCCATCCAGCGCTGTGACCGTTATTTCTTTCTCATCGTATCCATACCCAAGGCCCTCAGCGTCATCTAAATCTGACTTCTCGCTGGGATCAATTTTGAACAGAGCGCCGTAGATAACATCGATGGCATTTGAAGTAAAATATGCATCGCATTTTCCAGAGCCATCTTTACTTGATTTGTGATATCTCAAGTCGTGCTCTTGGAGGCTATGACACCCAAGGGGAACCGCACTTGGAACTCGACCTCTTAGTCGAGAAACCGACATATTTGATCCGTATGCAAAGTAATGCATGACTCTCCTGAACAGTTAATTCAATAGCCTATGGCCTTATATCACTTTCGTCTACTATCTAACCAACGAAAAAGGGCCTAGGCAAAATATTTACTTTAATTTCAAGAATTAAAGGGGGCGGCGGAATTAAATATGTGATTCACACCCTTCGATCTTCTCTTCTAGCCCGCAACATTAATAATGGTTTTACACCTAGGGTAGTTACAGCAACCCCAAAACTCATTCCCCTTATTGCCACCCTTGGCTGCCTTACGCTTTATCAGGGGTACGGAACAAGAAGGGCAATCTGGGCGGCTGAAATCACCCGAGGTCAGATCCGACAGAAGAGTCTCTTGGCGAGTCTTGGGTAAAGCTGAAATCATTTTGAATAAGCGATCACCATCAATAAGTTGTATCTGGCTATTACTGGCGAAGTCTTTCGCCTGATCGGTGAAGCCAGAGGTTCCGACTAGGACGCCATTGGGCACCTTCTCGACAGCCATAACACCTCTTAGCTCACGCACCACAGAAACCCCTACCCTTTGCTTGGAGCGGCTTTTAACCTGCACCAGACCGACAGGGGCGGCCCTGGAACCATCTTTCAAATACAACCTTAAATCAATGCCACCATCGGCTCCGGTATCCGTGAGCTCCGCACGGTATTTCATCCCCAACACCTCAGCTGTCAACTTCTCTAGCCTTTGCCAAGCTAAATTCTTAATCAACTGTACAGTCCACTCGGCAGGCCTATGAGGAAGAACCGAAGGCTTATTAGGCACAACCGCAGTTTCACTGATGAGACGGTGAGGCTTTATTTCACTGGGTGATAAACGCCGCCAAATATCAGAAGATACAACATAGGCCTGTCCAGTGCCGTTACGGCGGCTCAAGAGCCACTTAACAGCCAATACCAACACCAGACATCCACCGCCCCACAGAATGACAGCCCACAAAATATTATGGGCCAGATCAAGGACATTAGATCCGCCAGAGAACCCTTGGGAAAAACCGAAAATAATCACCAAGCCAATTATCGGCCCAATGATATCGTCCTTTTTTCTTTTACGCCTTCGAGCCATAAGCCCTCTCAAGCTGAAATTAAGTTTTGATACCCCAAAATTAGAATATATGACTTTCGTCCTTTAGATTACCGGTAAAGTACCACCATATTTTATATCGGTTTAGAAGCTACGACCAATGACACTGATAACCATTAGCCGTATTAATACGAATAATTATCAATTGTCACCGACCCCATAAATTTAGAAATTTAGAAATTTAGAAATTTAGAAATTTAGATTACAATGATATTTTACACGCCCTAATCTAAAGTGGACAAGCCAACCCTATGAAAATACTCAACACCTATGATGATCGAGATGATGCAGAAGAGGCATCACACAAGATTACCGGTGACAAGAAGATAGTAAGTGACAGAGAAGACAACAAAGTCATCTACAAACTGTTCGGCCCGGCTACCTGGTCAAATTTTTATCAGATGGACATGTTCAATCTTAAAGAACTTAAGACAATCGTAGAAGCCAAAGCAACCAACCAGGCTTACGATGAAGTTAGGCATAGCGAAATACTCCAGATGCTGAAGTATTCCGCTCAAAGCTTTGATCTTGCGATACCAAGGCGCTGGAAGTAATTACACCTAGATCAATTACCCTATCAGTCAAGCACATCATCAAAGATAGCCTGAATATACGTATCCCTCGCTTCCTTTTGAAACAAGACATGGTTATTTACAAAAGTTTTATCTGCATCCTCACCACCTGCCCACCAGTTGATCTCTTTCTGCAACGTATTTGAAACAATAAAGGAGTTAAGAATAACACTGGGGTCGCCTAAGCGCGTTTCTATCTCTTTAATCTTGTGACAAAACGAAATTTTAGGGTCATCGAATCCATGGATACGACTTAAGCCTTTAGGGTCGATAAAATTAACATACTGCTTCCCATCCACAACCAACCAAACTAAAAAATCAGGGAAGAAGTTACCTGCTTCGAAAAAACCCACGCCCTTGCCTTTACTTTGGTTTCTTAAAACGTAAATTTCCTTATCTTTGTAGAATCCAGACGTATTAGTGTAATGATCCTTTAAATCATGAATAAAATCGCTTTCACCATCATTCAACGGTACTGGGCTTACCTTAACGATTTCATTGTTTTTAAAATGAATCAGCGGCTGATATTGATGCCTCGAAAAATCAAAGGCTGTGAAATTACCGAACTTCCATGAGTCGTGAAAAGTATCCGATTCTAGCTTTTTCTTTAACTCAGAGATTTTATCAATCCATTCTTGCTGAGATATATCGATACTGGCTTTATATTCATCCACGAAATTATCATCAGTAAGGTCTAGATCCACATACCGTAAATGCGGCCCCTCATATTCTTGTTTCTTGAAGTTATAAAAGCGCTCAGCATATTTTTTAATCAGCGCTGTCGCTATTTCTTGCCACATACGCACACGATCAAAGTCTTTTACTTCTAGTAGATCGACTGGAATTAACAAACGATACCAACTGGGGTCAACTAATAACTTTTCTATCTGATTTTGTGATAGTTGCAGGTTGTACCAAGCTTTTTCATTTTTATACTGAGCAAGCTCAAAAAATATCACCTCAGTATTCACAAAGGCAAGGTGCTTAGACTGCAAAAAGCTTTCATTTAACTCAACATCAACTTCTACAGCGCTACCCACACTACTTCGCGCTTGTATCTTTGGGTACCAATTGAGTATGACTCGGCCATGCATATCTTCAGGCTGCTCTTCTAACCAAGGCTTAACCGCTCGTTTAAAAGGTGTAATCGTATCATCAAGCTTAATCAGCTTTAGATCCTGTCGCTGCAATCGCTTGATCACAGGTAGTGTAATTACCTCTACCTGTTCTTCACCCACACCCTCGGCTTCAAGATATTCTTCAAACTCCTTCATGTAATTAGAGCGTATACCAAACACATTTAGCGTTTCTAAATGCTCGACATATTCGGGGTGTTTGATTCCCGGAAGATGATTGCTGCGCTTAAGAGAGAAGTCATAGCCGCGCAAACGCACTCCACGTCCAAATAACTGAATAATCTCAGAGCCTTCAGAGCGCCCAACATTCATTAAACCCATTGAGCAAACACGCCATGAGCTCCAGCCTTCAGTAAACTTCTTAGCCCCGATAAGTAAGTTAATCGTAGAGCCTTTCTTGTTGATGCCCGAGAATAATGATTGTGAAAAGCTTTGGTCTGTCGCTACACAATTGGGCAACTTACCCTCAGTTACAGCATCCTCACACATCTTATATAATTTGGCAGAATCACCTACATTAATAACGCCAAACCAATTATCTTCTCCTGGACCTATTCGTAAACCAATTTCATTCACACTACTTTTCAAGTGAACAATGTGCAAGTTTGCAGGCGCTTCAGCATTAAATACCTGCCTCAACACATCTAAAAATACCGTTTCGGCCTGATCGGTTTTCCAGCGCTTATGCAAATAGGGAAAGGCGTTTGCAAAAATAAGCTTTGAACTACCATCACGAAGATCGTCTTGCTGCGTTAAAAATTGCTCAATAAAGCTAACTGTTTCACTGCTAGTATTTGCTACAAACCTAGCTACAAACTGAATAATGGCTTGAATATCAGAAACAGTATCTGCATTCGCTTCATTTTTAGCGGTAACTTTACCGCCCACAAATATCCATAATGGGTCTGCCAGTAGGTATTCTGCAATGGACTTTTCTTTATCTTTAAATAGACACTTCTGCTGATAGAACCGCAGAATGCTGCCTGTCAAATACAGCTGCACTTGCTCTTCCGACCAAGCTTCAGCCAAGTTCAAGATAAAATGATCTTTACCGTAACCATCACCATGAAAAAACTTGTATGAATAATCGAACATAATGCACTTTGAATACTGCTGCACTAGGTGATATTTATTAGATGGCTTACCTTTACCGGCAGGTGCTAAATCACTACCTGAAGCGGCTTTAATGGCCTGGCCAAACGTCGCTGAATACTCAAAAGAAAAACCTTCTTCACATAACAAGTTACGCTTAGCCATCCACTCCTTACCACTCGCGCCTCTATGCCCTTCATCTACAAGAACAAGGTTATTGCCTTCAAAAGATTCAACGGCTACTGATTTACCATCTGATGACTTACCCACCTTGTCAGCCATTTGCAATTTATGAATATCAATAATCTGTACTGATGACTGAGCCAATAAACTACCGCCGCCTTTTACAAACAAATCAGCACTTAAGTTCGAATCATCTAATTCTTCTTTATGCTGCAGCGAAAGCCCTTCGTTAGGCGTTAACAATATAGTGCGGTTAAACGCATGAGCCTTGCCATATTTTTTACTGTAGTGCTCAAACTGCAAAATATTCACATGCATAATCAGGGTTTTACCCCCACCTGTTGCAACCCATACTGCCAACTTGTTTAAATCCGACTCTACAAAAGACAGCACTCGCTCACGCTCGGCGAGATTCTGATTCATATCGACTAAAAAATGATTGAGCTCATTACACAGAGCTGTTTTATCGGTGAAGTATCGCTCTAAATAATACTCAGCAAAAAGCATCGACAAATACTGAAAGTACAGTGGGTAAAGCGTATTACCCGCATGGTTACGCTTCTCGGTTATTTGCCGCCAATGTTTAACAATATTGTCGTCGTACTGACGCAAGGCATCGTCTTTAACGGTTCGACTACTTTCCGGTATCCAGCTCATTAGCTCGTATAAATAGCGGCTGCTGTTCTCCTCATCAAAACCAATTAAATGATCGTCCGATAAGGTTTTACCTAAAACTTCCAGCTTTTCTACGCCAAACTGCTTAAGCATCCATTGCCCAAGCACTAACTTCTCTTCGAAACGCGCCATATTTAATGCTCCCTATACGTCGCTTACATCAAACATTAATCGCTTAAACTCAATCTCGGTCATCTTCACTTTTGATTGAGGGTCTTCCAGCGTATGGTCACCATTCACATAGATATGATCAAACTCAGTGTCTCTAGGGTTATAGCCTTGTTTATCTAAGAAGCTTTCTAATGCGGCATTATCCAACTTTTGTATCTTACGCCACACCACCAATACCGAATCACCTTGTGGATTTGTGCCCGTTACAAGTTTGATACCTTTAATCACATCTATGGTTTTAACGGTTAGACCAATTAGGTAATTAAAGGTCTCTACCAAATCAACGGTGGTTACCTTGGTAGCACCTACGCTACCAGAACCTATATTGAGTTTGTAATTGAAAGGATCTTCGAATTGCTGGATGTTTAATAGTGACGGACTATCCGCCGCCTCAACATCTAGCCAATAGCTGAGCATGTAGTCTTCTTTGAGAGTTTGATTACTTTCAAGTAAATCCCTGTTTTTTTCATTAGAAATAAGGTCAAGATTATTGAGTGCGTCCTCGTAAGACTCTAATCTAATATACTTGAATGAATTACTAGTTGAATTCAGACTTTCGCCAGTCATTAAAGGCTCCCCTTCTTTCCAGCTTTCAGAATACGCCGACTTTTTTAATCTAGGCAAGACAGTGCCATCAAAATGTTTTCCCATCTCACACAGAATATAATTTCTACTTCCACTATCTCGGCGATTAAAATTTATTACTGCATTCCCTGTTGTTCCAGATCCTGCAAAATAATCTAATACAACCCCGTTAGATTTACCCGTCATTCCTGAAACAAGCATACATTCTTCAACAGCATATATAGACTTAGGGTAAGTAAACTCCGGGGATTTAAACATCTTCTTTAACAACTTAGTCCCATGCTCTGTTGCAGAAAATTTTGCGTCTACCCACATGGTTAAAGGTGTTACACCTTCATTGTTCGGCCTATATTTATAATATATTTGCGGGGTGCCATTTCTTGGAGTCCTTGCTAAAAACTGACTATAATCATTACGTAAACTTTCCTCGCTCCAACGCCAGTTTTTCTCTCGCCCCTGATCATTTACTGGAAGAATCTCCACCTCACTTTTAGTTAACGGATCGCTAAGGATAGACCACTCTCTTTTTTCTTCACTCCATTCAATATCAGGGACTCTTATACTTCCTGTATCAATATTTCCATAAACTGGATAAAACTGTCTCTGACCATCTATACGGTTAGAATTTGAACCTTCTCTTCTCAAATTTCTCCATTCAAAAATCCCTTCTGCATCCTTTTGATCAAATCTACTTAATTGTGCATCAGACCTAGGGATTTTTGATATTCCAGCCTCTTTTGAACTTCGGTGAAATGCTGCATACTCATGCGTTAAAGCGAAGCCCTTCTCTGTAGGTCTTCCAGACGGGTTGATTTTGATTGGAACAATTCCTGCTGACATTTCTCGACCGAAGGAGTCATCAAGCAGCCTAAATAGATCTTTAGCTTCAACATCATCAATAGTTGCACAATGCATAGCATCTGAAGCTAAAAGCATTTTCCCTAAGCTAACCCTTTCATTCATCATGCTCAACCATGATGAATGCTTATAATTGTTTTTATATAGAATCTCTGAAGCACTTGTATTGTATGGAGGGTCTATGTAGATCATATCTATGTTTGACTTCATTCGTTCTTGAATAAGACTCAATGCCTGAGAATTATCAGCGTTAACAACTAGCCCTAGAATATTTTCATCAAAATTATCTATAGTACTTACAAGAGTTTCCTTGAAACTTAAAGAGAAGTGCCTGCTATCTACAGGCAAAAATTTAACATAGTCTTGACCTATGAATAAATCCCAGACCATTAAATCATAATCTCTATCCAGTTGCGTTCTATCTATAAAAAACAACTCTTCCCATTCAGCCAATTGTCCTTCGTTAGAAAATATTTCTTCAAATAATTTTTCATTAAATGGAATTCGATCTAAGGTAATACAATAGTTAGTCTCCACTACAAACTTCTTTTTCAGCCAAAGCTTCTTCTGAAAATCTTCCAATTGCGCCAACATCCGAACGATCTTTTTGGCAATGGATCGGATAATCTTTATCTTACGTAACTGCTGCTCAGTAACATTAAACGAGGCATCATCTATATCATCTAAAAACAGCACTTCATTTTTTATGAAAAAGTCCAATTCACGGTTTAAAAACCCACCTAAATCTTTATGAATAAAATAATCAAAGGTATTTCTGGCTGTGTATTCATTAAGGTGGCGAGCTAATAAGGTACGATCTTTATTTTTCTCTGTTGGCATGGGGGCTTTTAATATTGCCAGCCAATCATCAAAGCCTTCTTGCTCAAAAATAGTCGCTACGGCTGCCTCATTGAGTTTCTCCTGCTTCTTTTTGCCTGCGGGAATAAAGTTGAAATGAATCAGCAGCTCACCATTCTCTTCACTTAATGGATGCTCTTCATCGAGCACAAAGCGGCGCTCTTCGCCTGCCTTGGCTTTGATGTTGTCTTTTTCTGTATCAGCCTCCATAAGCTTGATACGCACACTTTTGGCATCGTCATTAGCCCCCTCTGCTGCCAAGAATGCATAGTCACGCAAATGCTCTGATGACTTTATGTAATACTGATCATGGTTAGCCCAATACAGCTTAACCTCTTCCCCTTCATAGGGGATTGAGTAGGTATCGGCTTTATAACGGCGCTGAGAGATAAAGTCGCCTTGATCGTAATAGCGACTAAAGAAAGTTTGCAGCTTTGAGAAAACATCATTCTCTAGAGCTGTTGCATCTACGGCATTGGCCATTCGTGCCTTTATATCCAGCACAGCTGGCGCATTTTCTGGATCTGGCGCACTAAAGCTTTTAGCCTGCTCAATAGCTTGGGCCAACTCCTGCTGGAGATCACCTTGCCCTTCATTGCTATAGTCTTGGAAAGCTTGTTTTACCTGCGGCAGCAAATCGTCTTCTAGAAAACGGTTAATATCATCACGTTTTTGATTCATGATGCGGTAGATACCAAAATCAAGGTCTGCCTTATCCATCTCGAAAATAGTTTGTAGGGTTTTCACTAACTTTTTATATGATTCGCTCATGTTTCTTCCTAATTAATTCATGTACCCGTTGACGCTTATGGCAAGACAATTACCACTAAGCAACCTGCCAACGAATGCAAAAAAGTTCATCCACTGATGCTTTCTGATTAAGCCTATTTTCTAAAGCTTCAATCAATTCGTCACGTTTTTCAAATATTTCATCTTCTACATCAAAGATAGCCTGTCGTTGCTTCCGCTGTTTTCGCTCTTCAAGCTTTATTTTTTCTTGCAACTCTTTCTGCTCTTCAAGCGCTTGGGCTTGCCTTGATTCGCGCTTTAACGTTTTTATCTTTGCTTTGGTATCTAACAAGTCTTGCTCGGCACCAGCTATTTTGTCATCAGCCCACTTTTCCAAGCGGTCACGCTCCTGCTGAAAGAAAGCATTATTGGTCTCCAGCACCTGACTGATACAGGCTTCAGTCTGGCGTTGCTGGGTATCAAGTAACTTGTTTTTATGCTGAAAATCAATAGCGACTGTACCGGAGACCACTTCTGCTGCACTGCTAAAGAGCTTCTCACAAGCCTCTTGGTCAACCAGCTCACCACTATCTGTTAGCGCAGTGAAAAGCAGATGCTCTTGCTCTTGAAAGGACTGGATAGACAACTTGTTTAACACCAGCACACCCTCTTTGCCGATTAGCTGTTCAACCAACGATATCTTGGTTGGATGCTGGCTGTAGTTGAACTGAATTTTAGCTGCGCCTAGAACTTGAGATTTAGCACTATCTACAACATGCTCACCCAATATATGGTTCATACGGTATATATGGTGGTTCGGCGCTGGTTCATAACCTTTTTGTATCAACTCATAGTTACCAGTCGGGCAATGCACATCTCTTACACCATTGCCAACATCTTGCATTAGCGGTTGCTCATTTAATGAAAAGCGGTAATTGGCGTCATCAAAGTTAGCCGCATCAGCAAGCTGGTGTTTTGTTAGCAGCCAAAATAGGCGGGCAATTTTATCTAAGCGTTTTTCTGCTTCGGCCAGCTGCATACGCAATAGGTCATGTATGTCTTCATCGAAGTTCTCAATGAGGAGCTGCTGTGTCTCTTTCATCTTTTCATTAATATTGCCTTCCAACTCTTTTTGCAGAGTATGAAAAGCCTGCTCGATATCTTCTGGTTTCCTGCAGGTATCGTAAATTTGAAGGATACGCTTTTCAAAGTCGATACCACTTTCTATACGGCCTAATACATCATCTGAAGCGCCAAAAACACCATCAAATAAGTTGAATTTTTCTGTCAGCAGCTCAAGTACACGTCGGTCAGCATGGTTACGTTTATTCAGAAAATTAATTACAACTACATCATGCTTTTGTCCATAACGGTGGCAGCGACCAATGCGCTGCTCTACTCGCTGTGGATTCCAAGGTAGGTCGTAATTAATCAGCATTGAGCAAAACTGTAGGTTTATACCTTCAGCTGCAGCCTCAGTGGCAACCATTACTTCAGCATCGCTTTTAAAGTAATCTATGAGCGCCGTGCGCTTATCTACTTGAGCTGAACCAGTGACTTTATCTGAGCCATTATTTTCCAGTTTCCAATTTTCATAAATTAATTTAGACTGCTCACCATTATTGGTGCCACTGAAGGTAACAATCTTACCTTTGTACCCATTGCCATTTAAAAAATCGTTGAGATATTCCTGTGTGCGGCGCGATTCTGTAAAAATAATAACCTTGCGCTGCGCCCCCATTTCGGACATACGATCAAAACCCAATTCCATTGCGGTAAGCAAAGCTTTAGCCTTGGTATCAGTAGTAATGGCCTTGGCAGATGCAATATAGCCTTCGATCTCTTTAATTTCGGCTTCAATAGCCGCTATATCTTTTCGCCCACCCTCACTTATTGCCTTCTTTTTAAGGGAGTCTTCGTCAACCAGGAATGGGAAAGCCTCTTCATCCAGACCTTCATTTTCCAGCAGCTCACTCTCAATATCATCATCTTCAACGAGCGCTTGGATAAAATCTCTGTTTTCTTCTTTATCGTCTCGAAGGTCTTCCAGTCGCTTCTTAATGACCTGCAGAGTATTGATTACTGCATGGGACGATGAAGCCAACAGCTTACGCAGTATCAATGCAGTCAAATGCTTTTGCTGTGCAGGTAACGCCCAAGAATTTTCCTTGAGTAGAAATTCAGAAATCGATTCATAGAGCGCTTGTTCTTCGTTGGTCGGGTTAAATGGCTGGGTTATGGTTTTACGCTCAGTATAAGGCACATACTCCAGCACCTGTTTTCGCAGGGTACGGTGCACAAAACTATCTAGGCGCTCACGTAATTCTGGCAAGTCACCCTTGGAATTCATGTACTGTTTACGGAAAGCCTTATCATCACCGAATAGATGTTCATCAATAACTGTGGATAGGCCGTAAAGCTCTATTAATGAATTTTGCAAAGGTGTCGCTGTTAGTAGTAGCTTTTGCCTCCCATTTAACGCCCGCTTTAAAGCCTGGCCCATACGGTTTTTAGGGCGATGGGCATTGCGCAGTTTATGCGCTTCATCAATGACGACTAGATCCCAGGGAATCGTTACCAGCTCATCCTCTAACCTTGCCGCATAGTGGTACGACATGATGATGACTTTTTTCTGAGACAACGGATTGTAAACACCTTCACGCTTTAGCTGTCGCAGAGTTCTAGCATCGAGGATCTGACTAGGTAGATTAAACTTTTCTTGTAATTCAGCTGCCCACTGTCTGCGCAGTGCTGCCGGACAAATAATGATCAGGTGACGTTTTCGTTCTGCCCAGTATTGGCTTAACACCAATGCTGCCTCAATTGTTTTCCCAAGGCCAACTTCATCGGCCAGGACTACACCCTTATTCAAAGGGTTTTTTAAGGCGAATAAGGCAGCTTCAATCTGGTGTGGATTCAAGTCAACAGAAGCATCGAATAATGATTGAGACAAGCGATCCACACCGTCAGCACTAGAGTGCTGAAGTGTTAACTCATGGGCATAGTATTTAGCGTGGTAGTCCGTTATCACTGCTTATCATCCTGGTGTCGCGAATGGTTATGTTGCTCTGCTATCCAATTCTCAATCTCAACCAGTTTAAAGCGCCATGAACCACCGACCTTAAAAGCCGGTATCGTGCTGGCAATAGCCATTCGATACACCGTACGCTCATTAACCTTGAGGTAATCAGCCACCTCTTTTACTGTCAATATTTGATCAGTCATTTAATTTTTCCACTGATAGCCAGAAACGCCTCAGACGTCAAAATAGTACAAGATAGTACACAGTATCACAGCCCTGCCTCTAACAGCCACCCACCTACTCAATCGATATTTTTTCAGGCATATATCACCCGTGTGAGCCTCCCAGCTATAAGGAATCACACATGAGTAACAATGAACAAATCTGCATGTCTTCGATGAGCCTGTTACCGCTCACCATATTTTAGAGGACGCCGCCGAAATCCTCTCTGAGCATTACAGCCGCGAAGGTGAGCTTTGTAACCCAGCCAGCGCCAAGGATTTTCTTCGCTTTAAACGGCCTCACCAAGGACACGAAGTCTTTGCCGTCATGCTGCTGGACAGCCAGCACCAACTAATCGAACGCCAAGAGCTGCTCCACGGCACGATTGATGCAGCCAACGCCCATCCATGAGAAGTCGTTAAAGCCGCCATTTAGTGTAATGCACACTCAGACCTAGGTTCCGCATTGGTATTGGTGGAACCTGCTATGCCCAACCCCATAAGCTTTCCCAAGCAACCATAAAACCCACCCCACACTCCAGGACAGATTACTTCGTTTAACGGTTATTAATAAACGTAATCAGCCTCGACCACTCATGTGCACCGGGGCTTTCTCTATTGAGGTGTCGCCATGAAAACCAACGTAATAGCGCTATCCAACTACCGCGAGCAACAACAGGCTCCGGCATCGGCCTACACCACCTACCTAGACACACTCGCCCGTTCAGACCGAAAAGCCATGACCCCTCAGCTGCGGCTTGCAGCCCGACTACTGGATCACTCAATCCAACCGGAGAACTTTCCCCTTCACACCCTCAACTTCAAAAAGTGCAGCACATCCGTGCCATCCTGATTGACCTAGGTTATGCCCCTAACAGCATCAACCTGACCTTAGCGGGACTAAGAGGCATAACCCATACCGCATTCAATCTCGGCCACATCGATGAGAACACCCTGCTTCGGATCAAAGCCGTTAAGAATGCCAAAGGTTGTAATCGACGCCTGGGAAGATCTGTTAGAACGATTGATATCCAAAAGCTCATAGCAACAGCCAAAACCACCGAACCACGCACCAGAGCCAAACGTGATGAAGCCATACTGGCTATTGGCTTCGGTGCAGGGTTACGCTGCGCGGATATATGCCATCTTGAGCTGAGTGACTTTGACTCGAAGGCCGGCTTACTGAAAGTCAGACACAGCAAGGGGGAAGTACCGTCGAATCTTTCTGAGTGAAGAAGCAAGCAACACCATCACGAACTGGCTAGCACTGCGAGGCACCCAGTCAGGCAAGATATTTTTCAGCCTCACCACAGCTGGCACTCTTCGTGACAGCTCAATAACACCGCAGGGTATTACCCATTGCTTAAAGGTCATACAACAACGAGCAAATATTGAAGCATTTACACCTCATGACATGCGCAGAACATTCATCACAACCCTTCTAGAAAAAGGAGTAGATCTTAATACCGTTCGCCAATTGGTAGGGCATAGCGACATCACTACAACTACCCGCTATGATCTCAGAGATATCATCTGGCAGAAGAATGCCTCTCAAAGCTTACGCTTTAAATAAACTTCTTGTTAGATTACAACTGCATTAACTAAGGCGTTTAACGCATGTTCCCGAACCCTATTGAAACCACCAAAGTATGATGGGTGATACATACGAATGGTGCGTAAGGGGAGAAGATCAGAGCTCACTTTAGCCAGCGCTCTTTTATCAACTTTAGAGTTGATTGTGGTGAATTCAGCATCATTAAAGTGATGCTTGATATCCCCATCTCTATTCGGACCAGTTAGAAATACCACAATATCTGGATCAAAGGCCTGAACTTCAGAAGAAACAACCGAGAAAGTTTTTCGCTCTACAGCACGCGCCTCTTTACTCACACCAGTTTTCCCTTTGGATTTTCCTATTTTGTTAATATTATTCCAACTGAAGTAAATTGATTTTTTTCTGGATATGCGTCTTGGATGCTTTTCTCAAAGTACCTAAAGGCCTTCCAAAATGAACTCTTTCCATAACCGCCGTAAAATTTCTTTTGGCAGAAAAACTCATCATACATAGCAACTGTGGCCTCAGGTGCGTCTAGCATTCCAAATCGATCACCCCACCCCTTTGTCTCCTGCCCGAATATCATCACCTTCAAGTCAGATTTATTCAACAAACCTTCGTCAAAAGAAATAAGAAATGGGTTTGTATATAAGCGCGCATCTAAAGGCTTTAGGCTATGTTGAAGGTTCGCCCAACTACCCCTATACAAGCTGTGTATTTTTTGATTAACACTCATTTCTACCCTCGCGGAACAACATCAAGACACCCCCATCTCTGAGGGCGTTTTATGCCATTGTTTAGCCGCGGAAAAGATAAATCGGCGAGTTACTGAATTGAAATAATGTTCTTTATCTTCCACTTCTATTTGAACCCTTGGTGGACTGAATAAATTGCTTTAAAAATGGAATCTGACAGATCTTCAGAGGTATTTTCAGCCCAGCTAAAAAAACCATCTAAAGCTCTATCCTTATACGCACCCGCCTTATCAACATATTCATCAACTACATCCATTGAATTCTGCTTAATGTTGTCGGCTATAAGTCCCATATCCTTTTGGCCATTTTCCAGACATTGATTAAAATCAAATGAAGGGGGATCAGTTTCAAAAAGAATCACTTCATCCTCATGTAACTCCTGCTGGTACTCACAATAATCCATGACTTCAAACCCGGCCACTGTAACGATAACTGCCGATGTGGCTACCCCTGGCACAGGTATTGCCGACACTGCTGCAGATGAGGTGATTTTTCGAGTTGCTTTCTTTGTGAACCTTGTTGCAGCCCTTTTCTTTTTAACCTTATGGCGTTCCTGCATTTTCTTATGGCGACCCTCCATTTTCTGAAGCATCTTTTTAGATGCGTGCAGATCAGCCAATTCACCAAACGGGATAGCGGATAAATTAAACACACCAAGGATTGAATTAAGAAATATATTGGATATAAGCGCAAAAGCTACTGAAGTAACTACAAATGTAGAGATAACTGCTTTAATCATAAATTTTCACCAAGATTATTGAAACCCATATTGCACTATATGGTCATACCATTTTTCCAAAAGAACCATTTCTTCCTCCTGCGTATCTTCACCAGGGAAACTTAATCGAACATTTAATTGATTATTTTTAGCCTCGAAATTCAGGAATGGGAATTCATGATTAAGCTTTAAACAATACTCAATAATCTTGCCTCCATCGTCACCAATATTTTTTTCTGTTAGTATCTTAACTTTCTTTCCATAATTAAGCTGAATTACTGGACCGGTAGCAGAATCTATCAAATTCCACTTCGGCCTAAGCGGCGACCTTTCCGCACGAGTGGAATCAACAGAAGCAACCTCATCAGGAAGGCTATATTCTTTCAATCGTGACGCTATTTTAAGATCGTTCTTTCTAAGGTCCTGCTCATCATCGAATAGGGACATCTCAAACAAGTCTGAAAAATCACGCAACTGCTTATATGCCGTTTCAACCTCATCTGATGAAAAATACTTCAACTTTCCGCCCGCAACAAAAATCGGAAGATCTACCTTCATATGCAAGTAAAAGTTACTATGGGTAGTATCTTCATCAATAGCCAGCTGAACCAAAGGGAATCGATCTGAAGCACTATTAAAGACATCTTGCGTACGAACCATTGTAAGCTGATGTGCGTAAAAGCTTTTCCTTGAACAAATCGGTGACTTAAAGGTTATAAAATAAACCGTACCATCTACCAACCCTGAGAATCGAGAAGAGAAGTTTCTTTCGACAATAATAGGCTGCCTTCTCTCAGCGTCTTGATACTGAAGTTTTGGATCTAATAAGAACAACAAGCCATCTCGAACCTCACCTTCAATATTAGTGACTTTATATAACGAATCTTTTTCCAAGGTAGATAAAAGGGTAGTCCGCAAGTAATTGAGCATCTCTTCATCCGAATGATTGACATAAGGCCTAAAAGCGGACTGATTATTACTGCTATTAAAAGTCGCAGGATAAGGATCTGTGTAGGTTTTATCCAGTGCAGGAACCCTCAAGTATTGCTTCCAGTCGATACGCTCACTATTAGTTTGAATTTCCTTTGAAAACTCACGATGCAGGCAGCGATCCATCTCCTCTTCGACTTTAGCTTTGTTGTAGATAAATGCGCCCACCTGATCTTCGTCGAACGAACCGGCCAGATAGGGATATTGGATATCTAACTGGCTATTTTCACCTTTCAATAATTGTTTATTTACTCGTCCAAATAAACGATCAACCCGACCAACCCGCTGTTCATTATCGCCTGGCGTCCAAGCGATACCATAGTGATGTACTTTTCGACATTGAAGATGAAGGTTAACCCCCTCTTGAAATACTGATGTGGCAATCAGTACATTAGGATAAAACGGAGAATTAAATCCCATTATCAAACGCTGGCGGTTACTAGATTCCCCGCTGGCATACCAGGCCGGGTTTTGAAGCCGGGTAATGGAACTCCAATCTTTGCGCCAATCCGAAAGTTCATGGTCCACGATTTTTTCACACAATACATCAAAGGAATCCAACGCTTCTTTGAAATACTCCAGATACAATGAGTCAGAGAGTTTCGGCTTGATATACTCTATAAAGGCAAGGTACTTTTTCTGAACATCCTTATTACCATTGATACGATTGAATCCAGAAAACCAAACGTAAAGTTCGACTATTACTGGGCTTGCGAACAACATACCGGCTTGAAGATAGTTAGAGAAGTTCTCGACTATCCCAGAATCTTTCGCTACCCATGCATATATTTTTTCTTGGTAATCCTCAGAGAGCTGATGGAATACTAGCCCCCAAAGCGTCGTTAGCGGCCGATCGAAAGCAGACTGTTCATACTTGGCATCGTGCGATTGCTCGATCGTTAAAGCCGCATGCGAAAACTGCTCCTTTAACCGAGTATCCATAGCAGCTGGGGCATATAAGTCACGAAGAATACGTTTGCCGTCATTTTTGTAATAACCCAGATAGGGCTCTGACTGATAATCTCTTGCCGGCTCAAGAAGCAAAGCGAATAAACTATCGGGTTTCCTAAAACGCAGGCGCACATTTGAGCAATCTGTCCGCTCAACATCCCCCTCCCTCTCGGCACCTTTCAACTTTTTCACGACGAAAAGATCGGCGACTTTTGACCCCAATCTTGAGTCATCTTCTACCTGAGCATCATCTTCATCCGTATTCGGTACCTCATCATCAATAACTACATCGTCTTCACTTATAGATGCTGCTCGCTGTATCAGCGCATTAAATTCTTTCCTGCGATAACCACCCCTTTTCCATTTCTGAACTACTGGATCATCCAGGGTCAGATCCCATGCAGACAACAAGTAGGCCATCATCACTTCATCGTATGCGGCATTGACTCGCTGAGTCATTTCCCTAACCGAAGGAATTCGCCTAACAAATACTAGGTGCTTATCCTCATGAAGATCCCTGTTTCCTTTAAACATTTGAGGGGGAGTGAACTGCTTCACCAACGCGCTGTACTTGGGATGCTCAGGAAACCCACCCATTACTTGTGCGTAGCTGGCAGTCAGCCGTTCCAATAACTCGGTATCTGGTGCTTTTCGAAAAGACTCTCTCTTTGTATCGCTCTCATCACGATCATCCAAAGCCGAGCTAGTATCCTGCTCAGCTTCCCGAACACCAACTGACTCAAAACCTTCAAGATAACCGTAAAGAAAGCGACGACCTGACTTTCCTTCCTGTAATTCTTCTGCCAGCTTTTTCTGATACAAAGCAAAAAACAACTCCGCAGACGGGTCATCGGAAAAATCAACGGGTAACGCGCGCTCTTCTCGGTAGTTATACTTACTATGAAAATCACCGCCCTGACCTTCCATCAATCTTAATCGCCTCAGTGCGTAGGCCTTCAGAACGTCACTCGGTGAGTGCACAACATCTTGATCTAGCTGCTTAAAGTAGCTGATGATATTAACAATATCCTTGAGCCCAGAATGGCTGGGCGTCGCCGTCATGAGCAGCACTTTCTTCGCTAGTGGATCCTCTCCCTCGCCAAAAAATGTTTGCGCAGCATGCGCTCTTTGCGAACCGCCCTCTTTATTTCTAAAATAATGTGCCTCATCAATCACCAGAAGATCAAAGCCCTGATCTCCTAATTTCACCAATAACCGCTCTCTGAATTTCCGGCCAGCCTTTGCTGCCGCCTTGCCCTTTTCATTAACAGTTTTATCTTCTACCAAACCACTCAAACTATGAATAGTAGTGAAATATATATGCCCCCAGCCTTCTGCTACCTTCTCCTCAAGCGTCTTCAGGTTCCAACACAGGACGGGGTCATGAACAGGCCCGCCATCGGCAACATTACGCACACTATGATCAACCTGGCGGTAGTGATGCCTAAGGAAGGTTCGATATTCATTGACCCAGTGTCGACATATATCACGATTGGGGGCCATCACTAAGATTTTTGCAGACGGTTTCATCTTCCACAACAAGCTAATCACGCCTAAAGCCTGAAAGGTTTTACCCATACCAACTTCATCAGCGAGGATGGCAAGCCCCTTCGTATTTAGCAAGTTCCAGAGATAAGCTACGCCTTCCGCTTGCTTACTGGCCATCGATTCGCGGTTATTTTCATCATAGCGCCAACTGTCATCAGACCTATCAAAATTAATAAAATCTGACACTCCATCAGGTTGTAAAGTACCCCACTTATCCATAGCTACACTCCTCACGAACCATCGTCACGTAGTCCTCCGAGATAGACGAAGGTAACTTTGGAATAGTTAAAGCTAACGTCTCCCACTTTTTCAATCGCGGCTTATCTTCTCTTGCTCTTAAGCTATCGAGGGATTTTCTGGCTGCCTTTAGAAGGCGGTTGTATTCACTGAATAGAAACCATTGGTACACGTCACCTATTGAACCGGGATCAGCGTTGACTAATTTCTCCTTAAACTCCTTAAGGCAACCGGGATAGGTGAAGACCTGCTTCTCTAGTTCATCAAGGTTTTTAACCGACACTAAGCGGTTACTATAGGAGCTCATCGCCTGAAACAGCCTGAAATAGCTCGATATAACTGAGCTACCTACTTCCACAAGGGCTTCTTCCAAGTCATCATCAGTCTCTTCGATTAGTAGCTCTCCCCGCAATCGTGTCCCACCTCCGCCGGTACTATCCTGTCCGGTGATTAAGCTATCCAATAAATCATCCAGGGAATCAAAACCTTGTACACGGCGGCACTCTGGTTTTTCTTCAAAAATAACCCCTCTATAAATATGCTCAGAGTCTCTATAGATATCGTAATAATGGTTAGCCAGCAATTGTCTGGGCTCATCTACAGCGCATTCATAAGTAATCGGATACTTTCGTAACCGCTTCGGAGATTCCAAAATAATTGGCTCTTTAATATCCGGTAATGACAACTGGTACTCACAGGTTTGTGATTTAAACCAAGTTGCATCAACCCTATAATTAAGATTTTTCCAATCAAAAACCACATATACATCAAAGGGAAGGTCCTCGCTTAGCTCTAAAGCCTCATCATTAAGTTTCTCACCAGTCATAAACCACGATTTATTGACGGACAAGGGTTCTGATAAGGAAAAGCCTGCCAATCCCTTTCGGCCAAAGATAATTCCAGCTTCTACATTATTACCTTCCTCGAGAAGATTTGCGCCGGGATTAGTAAAGTTCCAAGACCCTAGTGCTACTTTTTTATCACCAACCCACAACTTTCCATGATTCAACTCACTATTATCATGAGGTACTACAGGGTTCGGATAAAAGGTTACTCTGCCACCGGCTAGATCCTGTTTTAAACTATCGTTCCACATGGAACGAATGTATCTACCGTCCACAAGGTCTGGAACAATGTTGACCTTTAGTCGACACTCCTCTTCTAATTGATTCACCTCGTCATATACTTGCATTTGATCAAGAAGACTTGAAATATCCGAAGGGAAATAAGGCGACCATACTGTTAGCTCTTTATTACCATAAAAGTTATCCATGAATACTTCATCTAAAAAACTGTGACAAAAACTCCAACCACTGTCTTTTCCAAAATTACCTCTTGGAATTCTTAACTCCCTAGCATCATGACAATAAGCGCCAAATAAAGGAGAAAAAAATTCCCTGATATCTTTCGCCTGTTCTTCAGTTGACACTCGTCTAAATGTAAAAACCTCCTGATTCCTTCCCCAACCACTCAAAGTGAGATTAGAACTACCTGCACCTAGTACTATTTGATCATCAACATCTTGGATATAAATAACTTTGGGATGGAATAGCCCCCCTCTCACATAGTCATTTTCAAACATATCATTTGCCACACCAAAGACTGGTACGGCCGTGCGTTTTATTTCCGTGGATTGAATCATGCGCCGATCTGAAAATAATCGGATATCAATACCTCGCTGATTAATCTCATACTGCATGGCCTCATAATCTAGACGATTCTTGGGTTTATCCATACCTAAGATTATTGGAAGAACATACGTCTCGAAGAATTCAATACTTAAGTTAAAGCTGGTAAACCATACCCGCTTGATATCGTTCAGCGACTCGACCTGAGACAGGAATGTTTCTAACAGCTTCATGAGGATAATCCCTGCAATCCTTTTGCAAGGTTCGTGAATTGAGGTAAGTAATAGCGATTAAACCAGTACCCGGGGGGCGATTCTTGTTTCGTCGGTTTATTTTTCAGTCGGATATATGCTTTATATTCACTTCCTTTAGCTATCACCCACTCAGATTGCCCACGAATTCGCATAACTTCTTTGTGATAAGCCAGAATAATATCTACTTGCGAGTCGAGAGTTGTAGCCTCTCTAAGGCGCAGTAATTTTCTTAAGCGCTCTCGACCCGTACTCATTAAGACACTCATGAGACGCTCATTTCCTGAGATAGCCGCAGCCAACATTGGCAATGTATCTTTGTTACGCCCAAAATCTTTCCAATCTCTTTCCACTTCACCAAGATCAATTGCTGCTTTGCCTCTTAATAAATTGAAGAGCAAAGTGACTTCAGCAAGGAAGGGCTCAATCTGTTCGATGGCATCAATAGCCCAATACCCTTCCTCAACATCTGACATCTTTTGTTTCGCCAGAACAAATATATCTTTATCGGTGAACGTCTTTCCATCCTCATTCGCATCAATCACCCCCAACAGCGCTCCAGCAGCGCCCCTATCTAAATCCGTAACTGAAAGCCAGTACTTTCTTGAATATTCTCCTACAGATTTTGATTCTTTAAAGGCGTTTATGTACTCTTTTTTTATTTTCGGCCTTATATCAGAAAAAAGTGTAGTAGGAATTTTTTCTTCGCTGGAAATCAACAGGCCTAGATGTTCGACTAGTAATTTCGATAGGGATTTCAACTGACTTGTAGAATGGATAAAAGTTTTAGTGGTTTTCCACAACTCTTCTGCTGAAGGCAATCCATAATTATATGATTTATCGAA
Source organism: Phascolosoma agassizii (assembly GCA_035593235.1). Lineage (NCBI taxonomy): Eukaryota > Metazoa > Annelida > Sipuncula > Phascolosomatiformes > Phascolosomatidae > Phascolosoma > Phascolosoma agassizii. The sequence continues at coordinate 32,534 of JAVJHY011879487.1, forward strand.
TAAGCCAATCTCAATCAGCGGTGTTTTATAACGACCACTAACGCCCAGCCCTAATTGTCGTACGAGAATATGGGCCAATGCATGATCACTTAGTTTTAACTCGGGATCTTTATCACTGTCTTCCCATTTTTTTCTTCCCTTTGAGCTACCTAAAACACCCGACGAGTCAACCTCCATGTTTTTTCCCTCTGCCCACAACACCGAATAGACAAAAATATTTTCCAGGTAAACAATGCAGGCATTTTTTACCCGTAGACTATCTTTTTCACCATACTCCGATTTGAGCTTATTACTTAACTCATAACGATCATCGTTAATTAATTCTCTAATAACGTAGTGATGAAAAAGGTTTAACGTATAGTTTCTTACGTCATTTGAAATAGAGTTTACTCGGTTATTGAAAACTTTCTGGCCATAAGCAGACCAAATTACCAGCATACCCAACGGGTCCAGATTTATTCCGCCGGTGATTAATTCATCATACTCTGTAAATAATGCTTCTAATTTCACGCTAAATAACCTCCACCAACCCACCAGTCACTGCAAAATGTATCCAGCAACTCAATACCGGTTTACCCGTCAACTCAGTTACCACTTTTGAATACGCTCCTAGCTGGCCTGAATGCTTTATTGCAATTTCTTCCCACTCACTACGAGGTGCTGGTGATGACTTATGGTCAACGATGATCCAGCCATCTGGTGTTTCAATCATTAAATCAATAAAGCCGTTCGCCTCTTGGCCTGCGTCATTAATAATACTGACGGGAAATTCAACCAGCCACTGAAGGACCGAATAATTGCTTTTAATAAAGTCGATAAAACGTCGACTCGCGATAAGTGCGTCATTAGCGGAAAAGACTTCGCTCACACCAAACGAAGAAAGCACTTGCTGCGCACGCACCTCTGACAACACACCCCCAGCAACAATGTCAGCGGCAATAACACCATGGATTGCTGTACCCAATGTCGCCATATCCTCGACGGCACCTAAGGCTAAACGCTCGCCAAGTTCGACGATTTTTCCAATCGATGAATTTTCGCTTGCACTTGCAGCTGAAGGGCTGAATTTTCTGTCTATAGAAGCAGGCATGACATCCACACTTGGCAGCCAGTGTGGAACATAACTTACTGTCGACGGTTCGGGTTCAAGCGTTTCAGGCAATTCCATTTTGGTGGGTATAACGCCGCCATTCGGCAACTCAAGACAGTCACCATCCGGTACCATCCAGTCAGCACCTAGGGTCTCTAGTGACTTGTAGTCGCCCTTATCATTTAACGGTAAAACAAGACGATCCCTGGTCCGGGTAAGACTCACATACAGCAATCGTTTTTCTTCTTCTATAGCCCTGTATTGAGCAGCGACACCCGCCTCACTGGCTTCAATGCGATCTTTAACCACAATACCTGACGACTGCTTTCCAAATGGGAATGGCCAAAAGCGTAAACTACGTCCGAATAATGGACAGGCAACATCAAAGCCATCAGCTCTAGACGTCACCGACAAGC